>PVJX010004488.1:52505-94474 GCA_004027295.1 Dolichotis patagonum | reverse complement strand
CTAGAGATTGTTCTCCTTCAGCACTTGAATTACTTTACTCCAAGCTCTTCTTGACCTGATGCTCTGTGTCAAGAAGTCTGCCGTGATTTTGATGGGTTTTCCTTTATAGGTGATCTGTTTCTTTTCTCTGATGGCTTTTAATATTCTGTTCTTATATTGAATTTCTGGGATCTTGATTATTATGTGTCTGGTTGTAGCTCTGTTTGGGTTGTGGGTGACTGGGGTTCTGTATGCTTCATACCTCTGCATATCATTTCCTTTTTCTATGCTTGGGAAATTTTCTTTAATAATTGCTGAATTCCTCTGGTTTGATTCCTGCTTCTTCATTCACATACTTTGTTCTTAAGTTTTAGATCCTCTTGTCATCTTCCAGTCTTTGTAACTTTACTGCCTGCTCCCTTGTTATTTTTAAGAGATCTTCCCTTTTATGACCCCACATTGCAAGCCTGTGTTCAATTTTTGATAGTCTCTCTTTGGTTTCTTTCAAGCAGTTTTGCCAGCTTTCTATGGAGTCTTTAGTTTCCTGATAATCTCTTTGAATCTGTTTCATGAATTCTAGGTTTTTCCTGAATTCTTCATTAAATTTTTCTCTCCATTTGTGTTCCTCCATTCTTCTGTCTGTTTCTTCTTGAGAGGTGCCCAGCCCTTCTTTTATTAATCTACTTATCTCTTGTTTAATTTGAATTAATATTTCAGTTTTGGTCCCGCTTACGAGGTCCTGAAGATATCTCTTTATGTCCGCTAATGCTATGTTTGATGTTGCATTTTTGCTGCCCTCAATCTCTTTTGTGTTTGCCTCTCCTGGATCGATGTTCTCAGGATTGGGGGCTGGGGGTGTTTTCTTATTTCTCCCTTTCGTCATGTTTTTGGTTCCTTCCATACAAGTGTACAGTGTAATTCCCAGACCCTTTTATTGTTGGTTAAGGCTCCTCCAGAGGACGCAGGCTAGGAGCTTTAGCCCTCTTCAACAGGGTTATCAGAGATTAGAGTTCACCCTTGGGCACTGTGCGCTAGCTCCTCCCTTCTGGGCCAGTCAACCTTTGCAGGCCTTCACTGTGTCAGTGTGCACGGATCTCAGGGAGGTAACTGGGTCCCCGCCAGGGGCGTGGCCTAGTTCAAGCAGATTCCACCAATCTGCTCGGCGAGGGGAGTAACCAGCTGAAGCCACTTCCTTATGGAAGTTAGGGCTGTCCTGCCCAAATCCAACATGTCGTCCAGTTGGTTTCCCCTTTCCCATGGGAGGGTCTTATTCCTATCACTCACTGTGTCCCTGAGAACTGCTGGACTATCCCAGCTCCTGGGAATCCACGGTGCCTCTGGGTGGGTCGTGTGCAGTGCCGGTCCCGGCGAGCTTCACGCAGGGCTGTTCAGCTCCGCGCTCCGGCGGCTCAAGCCAGTCGCTTCAGCGCGGATCGCTTGTTCAGATCGGGGGGAATTCAGGCGTCTCAAGGCGGGTGCCGTGCTCGCTGATCTTATCTTCACTAATAGTAGCCCCAGGACCTCATATTCGAACGTTTTTTTTTGCACTTTAGTTTTTTCGTGGGTTGTGAGAGTCCATCTCTCTCTGTTTGGGTCTCTCTAGGGTGTTTTACTCTGGCATTTGAGCTGTTTCTCTCAGAGAGGGTCTCTCTCCTGCTACCTACCAGTCCGCCATCTTGTCTTCCTCATCTCCTCTCTTTAAAGTTCAACTAGGGGAATTTCCTCGGTTTGGATCACTGAGAGTTTGAGGCCAGCCTGGGCTACACAGCAAGATCAAGGCCAGCCTGAACTGCGTATGGAGACTCTGTCTCAAAAACAAACAAAACAAAAAAAATCTTACAGAAGAAACGGCGGGTGGAATGCTGCATCTCTAATGCATGACTTACGTTTTAAATGATGAACTAATGAATAGGCAAGAATCATCTCAAGCTGAGGCTGAGGCACATGTCTGTTATGTGGGCATTGGGGGCCTGAGGCTGGAGGGTCAGCAGCTCAAGACCAGCTTGGCCTACACAGGGAGCTCCAGCCTGGCCTGGACTGCACAGCAAACCCTGTCTCAGAAACAAAACAAAACCAAAATTCATTTTATTCCATCGCATATGTGCTGCTCAACATGTGGTATTTGAACATCTTTTGATTTTTTTGTTTGTGTTTTGTTCTTTTGGCTTTTTTTTTTGAGACACTGTACAGTCTCACTGTGCACTTTTGAGCATTTTTACCTCAAATAATATCCTACGCATGTCAGGTGTGCTAGCACACACCTGTAATCCCAGCACTAGGAAGGCTGAGGCAGGAGGATCATTGCAAGTTTGAGATCAGCCTGGGCTACAAAATGAGCCCAAGCTTAGCCTGAACTGCATAGTGAGACCCTGCCTCAAAAAAGACAAAAAATTTTTTAAAAAGGTAAAGTATGTTATTCAAATATCACTGAACTCTAGGATTAGAAGAAATCTTACTGATTTTCTAGTTAGTTGAAGGTTATCATTTTACAAGGAGAAATTCAACAGCTGGCTCAGAATCTTAGGTTCTTTCTACCGAGCTGTATCACTTCCCTTACACAAGAGACAGCAATCATATTGGCAAGAAATGCATATTTCAAGAATTCAATTACTTTTAATGGTTAATTTATTCTTAGAAAACCTGACTGCTTCGGTGCTGAAAATAAATTATCTTCTGTAATGTAATCTACATACAAGCAACATTTTATATCGTGATTGCTAGATATGAAGAATATCCAGAAAAATTACTGCAATTTAAAATGTAATTTTACTGACAACTACTAAATTTTCTTTCCTGCTTATTAATTTTAAATCATATAATAAAGCGAAGTTAATGATACAGTCTTATGAGTATGGGAAAAATTGCTTTCCCTTTTCTTAACCCACCAAATGTAATCGAAGATTAATAGTGCTACGTGTTGTAAAAACTGGCTTATTTTCACTAATGGAAGACATGTCAATGCTTCTGATGCTGTAACTAGTTACTTAGAAAGAAAAAAAGAAATGGAATGCCCACAGACAGCCCAGATGTGTAATTTGCAAGGCCCAATAAAATATGAATGTATGGTCACCTTCTTCAGAAGACAGGGGAAGCTGGACATGGTGGCGCATCAGCACTGGGGAGGCCGAGGAAAAAGAATCGTGAGCTCAGGCCCCGCCTGGGCTTCACAGTGAGTCACTCGGACGACACAGTGAGACCCTGTCTCAAAAACCTGGCAACGGCAAAGCAGAGGGAAAAGTGCTGTGAAACCTACTAAAAGCCTCTTTTCCTTCTTGAAATATCTTTTCTGTTGTAGTTTTTGTGTGTTGCTCATTGTCATGTCCACCCCCGCCATGGGATACTTGGCGGAGTATCCCAAAGAGGGGGGCTTTTAGTCACTCTAGACCTCTATGCCAGGGTCACAGACACATTGGCAGAGCCGGCAAGGGGCAGGCACCAATCTGGGCTCCATGCCCTGCTCCCAGGGCACGGAAGACGCACTGCTGGCCTCTCCCCCACACTGCAGCTTCCTTGCCAGGAGGCAGGGGGTACCCAGGACTGCAGATGGGTGAGAGGGTCACAGCTGGGGACACTCGCCAAATTTGTGGCAGTGCTGCCAGTGCAGGGCAGGGAGAGCTGCTATCAGTCTTGACCCCAGATAATGCCAGCTATGCATGGACCCTCCCACTCCACCTCAGCTTCCAGCCCAAGCGAGCAGGTGCAGGCAAAATCTCTACCCTTGCTGACCCAGTTGTCACCTGAGTGGAGCAGAGAGGGAGTGTCCAGGAAGGGTCAGGGTGCTGCGGCTGGCAAAGGCAGTGCTGAGATGGGGCGGGGAGGCGAGAGGCGGGGTAAGTGTAGGCAAGATTTTCATGCTTTCGTGGCATCTGTACTGTGCCCTCAGACTCCACCTATGACCTAGGAATACAAGGGAGACTTCTGAGAAAGCTGCGGGCCTCTAGCCCTAACAACAGAGTCCTTCTGAGCACCAGGCCCTGTGGACTGTTCCAGCCACACCCTTGAGGCCAGCTCTGACTGCACAGCCTGCCAAAAACAAATTCACAAATACCTGCATGTATGTGCGGGTACATGTTTGTGTCTGTGTTAAATGCCTTTTTAGATGAAAACATGCTTGCTGGCAGAATTCACGTCAAGTTATGGTGCCAAGCAGTCAAAATAATAAAAATAATCTTCTAAAAACATTATGCGGAAGCCCAATGTGGTAGGACACACCTGTAGTCTCAGCACTCACGGAGCTAAGGCAGGAGGATCTTAAATTCTAGTCTAACGTGGGCTACACAGGGAATTGGAAGCCAGCCCAAAGTATTCAGTGAGCTCTTGTCTCCCACAAAATAAAACAAACTCAAAAAGAAAAGAAACAACCATAGGTACAGCTTTGATTTTAAGTAATTAGGTATAAAATATTTTTAAAGTTTTAAGGATTTTTAGCTACCTTATTAGTATAAGCAATTATAATATGTGTCTAAATTTTGGAGGCTTTCTTTCAGGCCTTTAATGATGAGACTAGCTATCCCTTGTACTGCTGGAAATTTCTTTTTCTGTGCCACACTCCTTAAATTAATTATACCTGCCCATCTTCAATGCCTAATCCAATTCCACGTTTTTCTTTTTTCCCTCTCTCCCTCTCTACTGTTTTATTGTTTATTATCTTTCATCAGTTGTGTTTGTGTTAGATGTTGTTGTGTTTCCAAAGCAAAACCTTACTTTCTTTAAGGGGAATCCCCAGATCCTCTGGTATTTCTTTCCTCTTTGTTTACCTCTCTACCTGAACAATCTACCTTACATTTTGGATACCTAGTCACATTTTTTTAAAATAGGGCTTCAAATTGTTTGTTTTTGAGAACTTACTTAAATGAGAGCAAAATTTTCATTGAAAAGAAGACAGTGGGAGACAAGAAACACAGAACCTTAGGCTGGCTGGGTACAGTGGTGCATGCCTGTGATGCCAGCACTTGGGAGGCTGAGGCAGGAGGATCACTGTGTTTGAGGCCAGCCTGGGCTGCCCAGTGAGTCCACAGCCGGGCTGAACTACATAGACACACTATTTAAAAAAAACAAAAAAAAAACAGCAAGAAACCTTGTAAAACCTTAGGCTGAAAATGATAGGAGACCACAGCTGATTGGGGAAATACATGGTCCTGCCTCCACACAAGTCCCCTCTGCCCATCTCCAGGGGCTCCCACAGCACTGCAGGTGCTGCTGTTGGCTGTCTAACAGGGCTATCAGTTTACACTGCCTCAGACACTCTGTAACCTCCTCTACCAGGGTAACTGCAAGCACTTTCCTTTTTCTCAAAGCCTTGTTTGTTGATGGAAGAAACAAACGACCTCCACAAGTATGCTAGTGGTAAATAGGATGGACTTGGCCAATTTCTTCCTTCTCGATGTCGATTATACATTGGGGGGGAGGGGTCAGACTTCTAATCCAAAAGGAGGGTTCAGTGTGAATTATCTTCAGTCATCATCTTGCTCTTGCTGGCTTCAATGGGTCCATGTTAGTTCTGCTGATCCTACACCTGAAACTTTCTTGCACAACCCTGCTACAGAAAGCCTCCCTTTTGCCCCAGGCCAACCTTAAAGTAAGAATCAAAACATAGTCAAATCCCTTCAAAAGAAAATTCACCCTTCAAATATTTATAAGCAATGTAGATTTTATTGAAGAGTTTGTAAAGGGGCCAAGGGAGCGTTTCATAAGCCACGTCCTACAGCATACAACACTTAAATGTCTCTCCTGTCCCACCAGTGGGGTGTGGTGAGCCATGAGTTTCATCATTTTCCTATGGAGGGCAAGGCTCCAATCTTCCTCTGCATGGCTCCTCCTAGTTTCTCCTTTCTTTGCTGCAATACAGTTATTTCAACCTAGGCTTCTAGCCTGGCCTGAGGAAGAGGGCTTCCTGCTAATGCAGCAGCCCAAGCAGCCTAACAAGTATAGACACTTAAGACACTTAGACATACAGATTCCTCTCTGTGCACACACTGGGTATGGTTGAGGCCTGCAAATGCAGCGCCAAGAGCGTAAGTGTTATGCAACTTGCACTTTTAGGTGAGGAAATCTGGACAATAGCTTACAGAAGTTAGAGCTGTACATGCCACACACATCTGTAATCCCAGCACTCTGGAAAGCTGAGGCAGGATGATCACAGGTTTGAGCTCAGCCTGTGTAAACTAAGAAGACCTTGTTCCTAAATAAAAAATAAAAAGTTCTGGAAATATGGCTCAGTGTGAAGGCTCTGGGTTCAATCTCCTGTACTGGAGGAGGAGTAGAATTCTATTTAGGACACATGGGAGTTTTTACTGTAGCGCGAAGAAGAAATTAAAAACAAAGAGAAGCTGAAAGAAAATGGAAAGCTCTCAATTCATGCAGTTATTCGCATTGTTAAATCATTGTCAGTTTGGTTTAGTCTTTGTCAAAATAAGACACTGCAACAAGCACAAAAGTGCAACCGTGAAACTAATTAATTAATGCAGCAAATATTTGTTCCCTGCGTGTGACGGACCAACTGTGTTAGAGAGGCTTAAAATATGCAAGCCAACGAAACAAAGGCTGCTCCCCGCGTGACGCGTGCATGGTAGTGGAGGATACAGACTCACCCAAAACATAGTGAACAAGCCAGCTGGTGTGTTGGATGATTGCTGGGGGGAAAATCAAGTACGCAAGGCAGGATTGGGAGTCCTCCTATGTGCTCGGGGGTAATTGCAGTATTAAGTAAGGAGGCCAAGGCAACCCTCATTGCGAAAATAATTTGAGCAAAGGCTTAAAGGAAGTAAAAGCATCAATTGAGCAGTTATCTGGGGAAAGGGCGGTTTCAGGCAGAGAGCAAAGGTCATTGGGTAGGGTGTGGCCAGTATTGTTAAGGGCCAGGAGACCCATCTGGGCAGTGGGGGAGGGGTAGACGTGGACAAGTGTGAAGATTTGGGCATTATTCTGAGCAAAAGGGGGCATCACAGAGGAATTTGGAGCTGAGAAGTAGCAGGAACTGAGAACTTTTTGGAGGATCCTTGGCTGCTGTGTTTAAGAGTCCTGCCTAGGGGCTGAGGGTGGAGCTCTGGGCTAGGGCGCTTGACTAGCAGGGCAAGGTTGTGTGGGACCCTGAGTTCAACCCTCGGTACAGAAAGAAGAAGTTAGGGAAAAATAGAAAGGAAGAAAGTAAAAAGGAAAGGAAGGGAGGAGGGAAGGGAAAGGGGTGGCTGAGCAGGGAAATTGCAAATTCAAGGGCAGCATGGTGAGAACCTGTTTTGAAAAAACCAAACACCTCCAAACACATCTTGGACCCCCCTTCTCCTACCCTGTCTCAAAGAAACAACCCCCGCTTCCCAACCCTAAAAAGGAAAGAAGGAGCCCAGGGCAAGACGGGAAGGAGGGAGTAAGGAGTCTGCAGGTGGAAGATGGCTGTGCTTCCATGAGGAGAGGAGAGCAGATTCTGGCTGTAGTCTGAAGATAGGAAAGGGAGAGGAGCCATGTCTCCAAGGTCTGGGGCTTTTCCACCAAAACCACAGTGGGCCGTTGGCCACAGTTACTAGAAATGCCTGGCCAAATCCAACACCACCGCAGTGCAAAAAGTTACTATTTGCAATGTAACCTGAAGTCCACTCTTGATTTTTTTTTTTCTTTTTTCAGTATTGTGGATCGAATGCAGGGCCTTCCTGGTTTTGTTTTTGTTTTTGGTTTGTTTGCTTCTTTGTTTAAACAAAAAATTTTGAGATAGGATCTCACCAACTTGGGGAGTTGTTCATACTGGATTCTGGGTTTGTAAGCCTCCTTCCCTAGCCTCCCAGAGTGCACCTTACCCAGATGAAATCTCTTTAGCACCTACTGCCTTCCTTCTAAACATATATAGTAAGTCATTTATCAAAAACCATTTCACAACAGGAGTTAATTTTGAATACTCTGATTGTTACATATAGCCGATTACTACCAATAGAATTTATTTCACTCTCCTAGCAATAAAGAAACAACAGTCTTCTCTAGCATCATGCATACAATTGTTTAAGGTGATTTTTTAAAAATGGTAGTAGATTAGGGGCTGGGGATTTAGCTCAGCAGCATAAGTGCCTGCCTTGCAAGCTCATGGTCGTGAGTTTGATCCCTGATAGCGATAAAAAAAAAAAATTTAAAAGAATTTTTTAAAAAATGGTAGTAGAAAAAAAATGGTAGTAGATTGGCTTCTTAGAAGTTCCTCTAAAACTAACAGCAGCTACCATCTATGGAGCACTTATTCATCAGCCTATGTGCTAAATTTTGCCCACATTTCATTTACTTCACAGCGCCTCTCTGAAACTGGAATTATCACCATCTGAAGCATGAAGAGGTTTGGAAAACACTTAAATATTTTGATGGGGCCTGTCAGGACCAGCGGTCAAGGGCTTTGGAAATTGTGCATGCTGGGCTGGGGCTATAGCTCAGCGGCACAGCACCTGCCTGGCAAGCACGAGATTGTGAGTTCTATTCTAGGTACAAACAAAACAAAACAAAACATTGCACCTGTTGTCTCTCCATTTGACTGCTAAAGAAGGACAGACCAGGGAGGATCTGAAATTGTAATTTTTTTTATTATTGTTTGTTTTTATCCTTCCTAAGATTTACTGAAGCTTCAGTTTTGCCTCCTTTGTTGGAGAACAGTATAGTTTTATTTATTATTTGTTCATTTGTTTGGAGCACTGGGAATCAAATCCATGGCCTCATGTATGCTAGATAACCACTGAGCTGAAATCTATTGTCTAATCCAGCACTTCTCAACCTTTAGTGTTTATATGAGCTAACAAAGTCTCTCTGCTCAACCAAACTTTAGTCAGGGTCTTTAACTTGCTCCAAACTTCATCTGTGTGCTTCCTTCTAAAATCAAGGTTTAGGCATCGGGCATGCGTGGTGGCAGCACTCGGAAGGCTGAGGCAGGAGGATCACTGTGAATTGGAGGTCAGTCTGGCCTACATAGGGAGACACTGTCTCAAACAAAACAAAACAAAACAAAACAAAACACAGCCCTATCATGAAGAAAGATATTAAGGACCCTATTAACAAGAGCCACCCACCCTCAATGTCTAATCATCCCCAACATCTGATTGGTTTCTCACCCACCCATTCCCAGGGGAAGACCTGTAAACTTGCTCGTCTTCATCAGGAATCCTCTTGGGTTCGAGGAGCCAAAATTCCCCCTCACGCCTGCTGTTTCTCTTAGTAAGTTTCCACCCAATGACCTCCGCCCTGTTCTACCACCCTATAAACCTTCCCTCGCCTGCACTGTATTTGGAGCTGACCTCAACCTCTTTCCTAACTGCAAAATACCACCGCAGTGGTCCTCATACCTGCTGTGGTGGTCCAAGATAAAGCCTGCCATCTGTCCTACTGTGCTCTTACAAGCGTCACCAAATGTTTTCTTCAGCAGAGTCACTTAATGGAGATTCTTATTTGGTCAGTGGGTCAGGATGCGGCTAGAGGTATTTTTTGTTTGTTTGTTTGTTTTTGTTTTTGTTTTAGACAAGATCAAGGCTGGCCTTGAATTTACTATGGAGCCCAAACTGGGTTTGAATTTAATGATCTTCCTTCCTCAGCCTCTGTATCCTGGGATTACAGGCATGCACCTCTGTGCCCCGTGAGGGCCAGAGACTGTGTTTTCAACAAGGTCCCGTTAATACCGCAGTCCTAAGTGCTCAGTCACACTTTTATTAGCAAGGAAGTAGAACGATCTTCGACCTTCTTTAAGCTTTAATAGCTTGTTCTACTCACCCCAAAAGGCTCTCCTCAAGAAAGACTTTTCCCCTTGTTCCCTTTTTTTCCTTCCATGGGGTGGGGGTTGGACCAAAGGCCCTGCACATGCTAGATTAGCACTCTGTCCCTGAGCAAAAGCCATGATGATCTTTACTTCTCCAAATGGTAAATTCTAGATTTCATTTTATCCCCTCACCCCAAGGCCTGGCCTCTGTACTCCTGTTTGTCTCATTTTCTCTGGCCTACCTGTCTCTCTCAGGGATAGTTACAGTGCTGGGCATTTAAAACGCTTTAGCTGGACCTCGAACATGGTGCTTCAGTTAGCTCATCTCTGCAAGAGCCAGCTGGAGTTATTTCAAGGTGGTGAGAGTGACACGCGCTCCTAACTTTAGATCTTAATGAACTTCTCCTGATTAAGGAGTTACTGTCTTGCACTCTTCCACTCTTTGTGTAAAAAATTCAGCACATACTTGAGATTGGTTATTTTCTTTCCTGTGTTAGACCTTTCAAACAGTTCCTTTCTTAAAGCAACCTTTTCCCCCACAGTATCCGGTTTCCGCAGAGGGGAGGGAGGCTGTCCACCCTTGGAGCTGTGATTACCAGAGCCAACTTCCCCTTAAGTGTCTACACAGGCTCACATCTGCACATCTAGCTCTCTAACGCTGGGCTTGGTATACTTTTTCTGGAAAGGTCTAGGTGAGTAAATATCTTCAGCTAACTCCATGACACAAAAGCAATCAGACACCAAGTAAGTAAACACGTGTAACTGTGTCCCATCTTAATTTTATCTCTGAAAGCAGAAGGCACACCAGATTGGGTTGCCAGGCCACAGTTGGCTGACCTCTGACCTGCGAGCATGTGGAGGCCACCTCAGTCTGGCTATAGCTCCTGGGAATTTGGAACCAGGACCCCATGACTGTGTCAAGTGATAACTGGGGATTGCTGAGCGGCTGACTTGAGCAAGCTGAGTGGGGCAGATGTGAGAGCTAGGACTGCTATGGGGACCGCCACACTGGGCCTCGTGTCAGCGGGCAAGTGCGCAGCAAAGCCAGCCTGCAGAGTGAAGCAGACACACGAAGCCAAGACTGGAGACCAGATGCTGCCAGAGGAAGGAGGCCGGGGAGTTCTTGTTATGATGGCGGTGCTTCCCACAGTAATGTGTCTCAGAGAAGCCCTGCCTATTTTTATATTCATGTCTCCGTTACTTCAGCCAGCTGGCATGACTTAGTGTTTCTTGCACCAGATAGGTTGTAACCTGAGCAACCTGCTACACTCCTGTTCCCCAGTGCCTGCGCTCTCTCCCCACACAGCCTGCATTCACAGCCCCAACTTTGCGAGGTGTGGTTCTGCCCATCTACTCTGTGTTACTACCTCTCTTCATCTTTGCTCAGGCACCATGGGTGCATCTGAGTTAGCTCTTGGTTCCTAGATCAGTCAGCTTTTCAGTACTATATGGAATTCCTCAGGCTGGGATTTAGCTCAGAGCAGCCAAAGTGCTCGCCTAGCACATGCAAGGCCCTGGGTTCAATTCCTAGAACAATGGAGGAGTAACTGTAAAGGCTACTTTTTAAAGACAAGTGGTTTATTGTGACTGGAGGATAAGGATGAGGGGCTGTGTTTAGAGATGGCCTTGTGGGCAGCTCAGGGCAGCACGGGCTGGAGGCAGGAACAACGTGTTATCTGTGTGCTTCTTGGTCTCTTCTTATATAGCCACCGTATTCAATCGTGGTGGCTCTACCTTAAGGATCTTATCTAATTCCAGTCATGACCTTCCAAAGGTCATGGTCTGATTAAGTTGGTATTTACTATGTCTCAGTTGGTATTACTATCTCTCAGTCCTGGTGGACTAAGTCCACCAGGAGTTTGAAAGGACCAACTATATCTAACTAGGTCTGCACTGCTCTTTATATAAAGCCCTATCACTGCACTTGTAACACCATATTATGTTTTTTGGTATAGTAATACAGACTATTTACCTGTAGTTTTAACTACAGCTTTTATCTCTATAGGACCCAGAGGACAGTACACAATGGTAAATAAATCTGTAAAATAAGGATAGGATTCAGGATCTTTTGATATTTTTTCCAGCTTCATAAACCAAAACTAACATAACTATTGAATTTGTTCAGAAGTAACAGACTATAGGACTGTACTGTATATGCCCTTTTTATGTTTTTGTTTCTGTTTTTTTGATTTTTTGAGACAGGGTCTCACTGTGTACTTCAGGCTGTCCTTGAATTCACTATGTAGCCCAGGCTGGCCTTGAATTCATGGCAATCCTCCTGACTCAGCCTCACAAGTGCTGAGAGTACAGGCGTGTGGCCTACGCCCAGCTGTATACCTTTCTGCAACTTCATTAATAGTTGTTATAATTTAGAACTAAAATGTCCTCCAAAAATCTCCTGTGTTCAGAGATAGGACTTTTAGAAAGTGACTGGATCACAGGGCTCTGAATTCATTAATGGACAGAGCCAGTAATAAGACCCAAATCTGATGAGGTGATAGAATAGGAGGTTGGGTCTAGTTGAAGGCAAGGGTCACGGGTGCATGGTCCCTTTGTTCTGGCTGCCAGGAGGTGTGCAGTTTGCCTGGACCGCACCCTCTCACAGCGATATTTCTGCTTTGGAAGCAATCACAGATTGAGCCTTCTAAAATCACAGCCAAAATATACCTCTCCTTCCTTAAATTGTGTATGTCAATTATTTTGTCCCAGTGTTACAAGGCTAGCACAATAGATTTGCTCAAACCTATATTACTGAGCTGATTTGCCATCTACATGATTAGTGATTGAATATGTTAACATCTTCTACTAAAATTGTGGATTTCTTGCCAAATGCACTGTATCATTATAAAGAGCCTCTATCTCCAGTGGTGCTTTTTTCCTTAAAGTCTACTTAATCTGATATTAATAAAGTCATGCCAGCCTGGTTTTTGGTAGTATTAAATGGGTCAGTTTTTTTATATCCTTTTATTTTCTAACATTCTACATTTTTACGTTCTGAGTATGTCCCTTCTAAACAGCACATAGTAGAGTTTTCATTATTTGCCCTGTCTGACAATTCCTGGTAGTTGATATCAATTTGTGGCTCCGGATTTATCTCTTAGTATTTATACCCGTAGGTAATTCATTCCCCTGACTCAAGGATGGGCCTATAGTGTCTGTTTTGGACTTGCACTTGCTGTGTGGTCCAGGTGGGCCTCGAACACTCAGTGACCCTCCTGTCTCACCTTCCCTAGTGCTGGGATTACAGGCGTGTGACATTCACCCTGGAATGTACATCATCTGATAGAACTTCAGAAGTGAAAGCGTACTGGTTTTAAGCTTAATCGTTTTGAGAACCCGGGAAAACAAAAACTCAGCCTGTGCCCCCAAGGAGACTGCATGGGAAGGCCATCTTGGAATCAAGCCTCAAATCTGCCTATAGAACAAGTAAAGAATCCAGCTGACAGTAAGACCCAAGGTCCCACACTGATCCCAATCAGGCTGTTTCAGTTTACTCTCCGCTGTTGGAGCCACCCTCATTGAGGTGCCAGGTGTGAGGGCAGAGCAATCTGAGCCCATTCCTCCTGGAGCCTTAGGTCTAGGCTGCCTGCCGCTCAAGTACCAATGTTCACAAAACCAGCATTGGTAGAAAACAGTGAGGTTTGTTGGAGACCAGCCCTGAAGAAGACAGGGACAGGCTCCTCCCAGCTCCTCCTTCCCCAGGCTCTGGGCATGGAAGGTTTCCGTGGGGAGGGGAGGAGGTCGGGAGGCTGCAGGCCAGGAGTGGGGCTTGATTGTTCCACTCCAAGATTCCAGGCTCCTAACCCAGAGGTCATCTGGGTTCTGTGAATCCACCAGAGGTTTAGCAGGTAACATCTTTATGGGACCTTCTCTGTAGCCAAGGATTAGAGAAGGCTTGAAGGGAACAAGAGAAAGGAAAGTCCCTGTTACAACATCAGCCTTGCAGGTAGCTGGAGAAGTGTGACAGCGTCTCCACTGTGTCCCATCTGGTGACCCACAGATTCATGGAAAATAACTGAAGGCAGTATCAACCTACAGCATTAACTACTAATTTTTAGGTAGTTTGTTATATAGCAATTGGTAATCAAAAGAATTGTCACTAAACTAGGATCTGTTTTTGCTTAGTATAATTAGTGATTCGTTTGGTTTAAAATCCATTATTTGGCTGGAGATGTAACTCAGTGGTAGAGCACTTTCCCAGCATGTACAAGGCCCTAGGTTCAATCCCTAGTACCACAAAACCAAACCAACCAACCAAACAAAAACCTAACTACTTTCTTTTGCAGTGCTGGGGGATCCCAGGGCCTCATACATGTTAGGCAAGGGCTCTACCTGAGCTATATCAAGTCCCCAAAGCACTTTCTATTTGGCTCTCATAGGTGCTGATTTTTCTTGTATCTTGCAGTTAGATTATTTTTTATTACCTCATTTTTTCCACTTCCTTCAGATTAAAAATTGCTTAGTATGATGACCAACTTTATGCATCAATTTAGATATGCTATGGTGCCCAGGTCAAACATTGTGCATGTTTCTGTGAAGGTGCCTATTAGGTGAGATTAACATTGAAGTTGGGGGTAGCAAGGAAAGGCAGACTGTCCTCCATAATGTGGGTGAGCCTCATCTAGTCATGTGAAAGCCTGAGCAGAAAAAACCCTGACCTCCCAAAGCAGGAAGAGATTCTCTCAGGACACTGCCTATAGTCTGAGCTGCAGTTCTCCCTCGCATCTCCCGCCTCCTGATCCACCCTAGGGACTTTGGACCTATGAACCCAGACTAACAGGCATGCTGTTTAATAACAGTTCTCCAGTGATTGGCCTAGAGATTACAAGATGTTTTTTCTTTCTATTTGGAGGGTGGTGGAGGGCAGGAGTACTGGGAACTAAATATAGGGCCTTCACACTGTGCTACTTCCAGCCTTTCGTTCTTATTTTTTATTTTGAGACAGAGCTTTGCTAAATTGTCCAGGCTGAGCTCAAACTTTTAATCCTTATGCCTTAGCCTCCCGGAGTGCTGGGATTACAGGTGTGTGCCACCATACACAGCAAAAGGATACATTCTTGATCTACCAGAGTCTACTATTAACTTTCCCAAACTTTTTGAGAATGCACTGATTTAGAACTCTTAATTAATTTACCTTCCCATGACATTGTGGCGCATTTCTCAAGACAGAAGACAATATTGTTGTTGTATATAGTTGATGCCATTCATTTATTCTTGCCCACAGATTTATCATCCCACTGATCTCTGTTTCCTGCTATACCTCTTGTTTTACAACTGGGATTATTTTCCTTCTGCCTATGAATGCCACAGTGAGAAAGCTGATGACAAATACTGCTTTGTTTCTTTGGAAATCCCTTGTGTCACCTTCATTCTTAAAAGGTATTTGCTTTTGCCATATTAGCTATTATGCCAGCCAGGAGTGGTGGTACACACTGCAATCCCAGCACTCTGGGAAGCTGAGGCAGGAAAATCACAGATCACAGATCCAAGCCCAGCCTAAGTTAACAACTTACCAAGATCCTATTTTAAAATAAAAAGAGGGCTGGGGAAGTAGCTTAGTGTGAAGGCTGATTTCAATCCTTGTGCTATCAAGAAAAAAAAGTTACCACTGAGAGACAGGAAATTAGGGCACAGCGGAAACTCCACATTGTGCAGCACAGTTCCCGAAGCCCTGCACCTAGATGTCAGCCTGAGGAGCAGGTGACACAGAAAGGACGTCCACACTGAGCTTTTGCACCGTGTTCCCTCCTGCGTGGTGGCCGCCCTCACACTGCAGGGTGTGATTCTTTTCCTTCCTTTTCTTGGCCCAAACTTGTTTTGTAGAACCTGTTTCTTCTCCTACTTTTAATAAAACTTTGCTACCAGTTCTGCTTGTCTTTACCAATTCTTTGCTCAGGACAGAAAGAACCTAGGCACCACCCCCAGAAGGAGACCTCAGCACCCCCAAACGCAATAATGATTCCATCATTTTCTGACTTTGATAATTTCTGTTAAAAAGTCAGTATTCAATTGGTTGTGGTGGTACATGCTTATAATCCCAGCATTTGGGAGGCTAAAGCAGGTTTGCTTCGAATTTGAGATCACCTGGCCTACACAGTGAATTCAAGACCAGCCTGAAATATAGAGTAAGATCCTGTCTCAAAAAACCAAAAAACAAAAGCAAAAAAGATGATATTTTAAACTTTCTGTTGAAAATTTCTAGTTTTTCATTTCTCCACAGGATTGCTCCAAACTTCTGTCAGTTTCAGGATTTATAGAAATATAGATATTATTAGATATAAATGGTTGTTCATTATTCTTTTATTTTTAGCTGACAGGCTACTGCTTAAGAATGTTGTACCCCAGTCCAGATAGGAAATAATTTGAGAAAAGTTACTTTTGTTGGCAAATATTATTATATATCACCTCTATACCAAAGCAATTCTAAGAAATTAGAGTACAGTAGGTACAGGGAGGCATAGTGGCACATGCCTACAATACCAGCACTCAGGAGGCTGAGCCAGGAGCATTGCTAAGAGTATAAGGCCAGCCTGAAATACACAGCAAGACCCAAAAAACAACAACAAAAGGAAAAATCAAACCTGGGTATGGCAGCCCATGCATATAACTCTCATTACTTGGGAGACAAAGGAATAAAAAAATTTAAGAATGGATAGGAAACTGAGCATGGTGGTACATGCTTGTGATCCCACAATCCTGGAGGCTGAGGCAGGAGGATTTCTGTGAGTTTGAGACTAGCCTAGGCTACATTGTGAGTTTAAGGTCAGCCTGGACTGCATAGTGAGAGCATGTCTCAAAAACAAACAAACAAACAAACAAACAAAAAACCAGTTGGGAGGGGGATGGCAATGAAGCTTCAAGGTATAATGTCTCTGGTTCTATTTCTAGTACAGCAAAAGTTTAAAAAAAAAGGAAGGAAGGAAGGAAGGAAGGAAGGAAGGAAGGAAGGAAAAGAAAGAAAAAAGGAAAGAAAAAATAAGACTATAAAGATAAAAAAGACATGGTCCTGTCTTTAAAGAACTTGAAGTTGAGATTCCATATTCATGAATTCATCAACTCATGATCATGAAATTTTTGTTAAAAATGTCTTTTGTTAACTATATGTAGCATTATAAAATTGACTTAGGGTGTATGATATAGGGATGACATAGGACCTCCAAATAATGCAAATAATATAGAGGACATAGCTCCCATCCTGCTAGCCTGCTAGATGTCTGATATGCTGATTTTGTGTTCTCTAAAATCAAAGTATGAATTCTAGGAACAATGGTAGTTAAGAGTAGGAAATAATTAAGAGAATAAAGTATCTGTCTAAGAGAGACAGAAGGGGGTCTGGGGAACCTGCTGCTCAAGCGAGTTGTATATACAGTAAAACCACTAGGTGAGGTATGTGTTCGGTGGGACAAACTTGTAGTGAACTAGAAAGATTACAACTATAGTCACTTAGGTTATATTGATCAATTGGGAAGTCACAAGGTGGGTAGGAGATAGGACAAAACTATGGTTAACCAATAAGATTGCAACAAACATAGTACCGTAGGTAATGTTGATTAAATGAAGATCAAGTTGGAAGCAAGCGGAGTAGCAAGAGCAGATGGGATGGACAAGGACTTTCTTGAAGGGGGTGGGTTAAGGAGGTTTGGTCCTTCACCCCAAGGTGATTGATGTCTATTTAGAACATCAATCATCCCTAGGGAAGTGTATGGGTAATTCTTTTTCTTGAAGCCTGGGATTTGGTGAATGTACCTCTAGCCACAGTTGTCTTCTGCACTGACCTCTTCAGGGCTCAGCCCTGGCTGTCTACCTATAATATTTTTGAATCACTTAGACATATTATAATGATATATGCACTTATTGATACTGGGTTGCTGGGGTTGTGTCTGTTGGTGATGAAGAATGAAACTGTGGATAGAGGAGGTAGGGAGTAAGGAAACTTATTTAAAAGGCACAAAGGCAGAAAAGTAACGCTTAGAGGGGGTTCTAAGTAGGATCCCCACAAGGACTCTTTGTCTGGGGGATTTTAGAGTTTGGAAGGGAGCTCGGGCCATCATGTACGTGATATGATCTCTAACCTACAGGAGACACACTTTTTAGGGTCTACTCTATGTAGTGGTCACAAGTGCCATGTAGGATCCATGAGTCCTTGAGCCAACAGCCTGCCTGGTCATGTTCTACAGAAGTCCCAGTGAGCTGAAGGACGCCTGGCAGATGTTTTTGAGAGGTCTTTGGAGGGTGGTGACTCAGCAGACTCCATTTTGGGCTTTCTGACACCATTTTGGGGCTGCTATCTTTATAGCCTAGTAGAATCCTAACTCCTGCCTCACTAATTTATGTTACATGATGACATAAACATATACATTTGAGTTCCTAGTACTTTTCAGCCTAAATAATGCTATCTTAAGAAATACATTTTTAATGTATTTGTCTTTCAGTTCAGTTTAACATTGAATATGGTCCTTTGAAATATTTTGGAAAAAGAACAAGAGATCTTGAATGCCAAGATCTTCTTTTTCCTAAAGAAATAACTTTGGATTTTCTACTTCTTTGCTTTTGTAAATTGAGAAAAGCTACTCAGTCTGAATCATCATTTTTGATCAGAACTTTTCCTTGGTAGAGGTTCAAAGTCCTATAAAGCAGCCTGTAGGTACACAAGTCTCTCTGAACTTTAAAAATGTAACAGATTTGCTAACAGAATTGAGATTTACTCACTGAGATTATTTCATGTACACATCTGTCTTGGTTGGATCCACCCATAGAGAGGACCAACAGAGATAATTTAGCAGATGAGGGTGCAGTAAAATCATTATTTAAGTTCGATAAGTAATATTACTTTTTGGATTTATTTTCTCATCTGTGACAGACCGAGCTCCTGGATGATACATCTGAAATATCTTTCAGTATCCCAAATTTCTATGATTTGGGGAGTTCATATTCTGGGCCCCCTTCACTCTCTCTTAGAAGCTTTTCTTCCTTTCAATAAATTTTCACTACTCCTAACCTCTGTTGTTCCTAGAATTTATCCTTCAATTTTAGAGGCCATGAACTTGGTGTTTCAAACATCTAGCAGGTTGGGAGTTTCTTTCTCCAGTGCCATTTGGAGGTCTTCCACCCAGACAATTGGACAGACAGGCTGCCAAACTCCAAGTGACCATACAGGTGGAACCAATGGTAAATGTGCTGAACACTTTTTACCGGGACCATTAGATCAACCTATAGAGACAGTTTATAACTGCGAAACCACAACATGCCATCTTTCTGAGGCCCATTAGGTTAGCTCTCTGGAGAAGGTCCCTGACTGCTGTGGTCAGTGTAACCCTTCTTAGCTTGAAGCAACTAGATGAAAATTACACCCGTTCTCTTCTAATTGCAGCTAGGGATACTTCTTCAGATGGGGGAATATCATAGATAGCTAAGTTATTTAGAAACATTTTAGGCAATCAGACAGGACTGGGCCCAGAAGAGGTCAGTGCAGAGGACACTTGTGGCTGGAGGTGCATTCACCAAAGGCCAGGCTTCAAGAACTACTTACCCATACACTTCTTCTAGGGATGAACTGCAGTGATTGATATTCTAAGTAGGCGTTAATCACCTTGGTGTGGAGAACCAAACCTTCTTACCCATCCTCTCCAGCAAAGTCCTTGCCTGTCCATGTGCACTTACTACAGGACTTGCTTCCAAATTTGATCCTCAATTAATATTCCTAAGCCACTATACTTGTAATCTTACCTGTTAACCATAGTGTTGTCCCACCTTACACCCACTTTGTGACTTCTCATTGGATCAATGTTACCTAAGCCACTATACTTGTAATCTTTTTAGTTGACTACAGTTTTGTCCCACCTTAAACCTGCCTCACCTCAAGGCTTTGCTCATCAAAATACCTTTGAGAAGTGGGGTTGTCAGGCCCCCTCTGTCTCTCTTAGACAAAAGCTCTTCTCCTTTTCAATAAATTCTTCCTACTCTTTTTTTTTTTCCTGTGATTCTTCTGGACTTGAGGAAGACTAGCCCCTTGAGTTAGAAATAGATGGAGGAAGAATAATGATGGAAGAGGGTAGTAAAGCTCAAGATGTCAGGTATGAGATCAGATTAGTGCGAACCTGTAAGGAGATGAAGACCTAGAGGTCAGTGGCCACCATGGCCGCGACCAGCGGGTCAGAAAACAAGATGGAGGCCTGAGGAAGCCAGGGCTCCTTGGAAGCTCCCTGCCTCCACTCCTCCCTCCCTTCTACTCTCGTCCTCTAGGAAATTCTTCCGACTTGTCCACGGGAGGGGGCAGCAGTGGTTGCCCTGAGGGAGAGTCTGCAGCAGCTCCAGCCCAGCTGAAAAGCACCACTCTTTGGCCTTGTGGTGTTTTATTCCGAACGCAGCTGTGAGGCCTCCCGGACAGGGCCAGGAAGAACAAACGGAACCATAGATGACTTCAATGTGTCATAGAAGTGCAGGGTCTTCATTTGTGGAATGAAAAGTTCATGCGTTGCTGTTTTTGGCTTTAGATTATTTTTTTAAGATCGGGTCTCGCAATGTTTTCTAGGCGGGCCTCGAACTATGCAGCCCAGACTGGCCTCCACCTCTCTAATGATGAGATTAAGCGGTGTGCCGCTCTGCCACCCGCGCCTCTTACTCTTACTAAATTTTGATTCCAAAGTCTGTCTTTTCCCCCAACACACTGACCTTAGTTTCTACAAAATTTCAACGAAGGAGACTGGTATGGTAGCACACTCCGGTTAGCCCAGTCACCTGGAAGGCTGAGGCAGGTAGATGGCAAATTGGAGCCTAGCGTGGGAAATTTAGCAAATAAGCGAGATCCAAAATAAAAATTTAGGAGCCTTGGAGGGGCACGGGATGTGCTTTCCCCATCCTTAAAGCGCCTTTCAAGCCCGACCAAGAGGGAGCGCTCTGGGAGAGGCCAGCAACTCCGGCAGCTCCGCGGTCAAGACAGCCTGCAGCGACCCAGCGCAGCCGCCTGGGCCAGGTCGTCCGCATGCAGGCACGCAGCTCTCCCCGGACACCCGGGGGACAGGCGAAGCCTCCCCAGTCTCTCTCCTCCTCCAGCGCAGCCCTGAGCCCGCCGCGCTCCTCCCAGCCCTCGCGGCTCGCCCTTCCGGGCGCCGCCTCCCCCACCCCGCCCGCACGCTCCGGCCTGCCTGCGCTGGGAGGTGGGAGGGGCGGGCCGGAAGGGGGCGGGGCCAATCTCCTGGGCGCCGCGTTGCCATGGTAGTGGGCCGGGGAGGAGGGGGGAGAGGGGTGTGAGGTGCCGCCGCTGACTCTGGGCAGCTCCGCCGCCCGCTCGCGGCCGCGTCTTCCCGGAGGCGGCTGTGAAGCCGAGGCAGCCGCGGCGGTCCCTGCCACATTGTGTGCTCGCTCACGGTGCTCCGGCGGCCGCGCTCACGGTGAGTCCGGGCGGACGCGGGCCGCCCCGTGACGCGCGCCGACATTTCTGCCCTGTGAGGAACGGGCGCGGGGAGCCGGAGCGCGGCGTGGGCCGGGCGTCGGGGCGAGTTCCAGCGCCGCCCGGCGGAGCCGGCCGCGTGCCCCGAGCGCCGGGGCAGTGGTCGAGCCTCTCTGGCGTCCTCGCTCGCTGCGTCCGGCGGGCAGCGAGGTGGTCCCGGGCCTGGCGGCCACCCGGCGGAGAAAGAACCGGGCGGCCGGGCTGCGGCGACCCCGCGCTCTCCAGCTCCGGCGGCGCCCGGGCCTCGGGGCCGCGGGCCGGAGCCGGCGTTTCCGCGCTGCGACGGCGTCGCTTCCTGCTCGCCGCCGCCCCAGCCCCGGGTCCGGCACCCCAGCTGGGAGCGCGGGAAGAACCCGCGGGCGTGGGCGCCCCGACTCCCTGCCCCGCGTGACTCCGCGGGACGCTCGACCCCGCCGCGCTCCCGGGGTCCGCCGCGGACTCCGCGGACTGCCGCGCTTTCGGGATCTTTTTGCACTTTAGTCTCTCCCAGCACTTCACTTCCTCCTCGCGGGGTAAAAGTCTTAGCGTGCAAACAAGTGACACTGAGTTTCTTCCACCCCAAGTCCGAGGTGCGGGAGGAGGGCGGGTGTTTATTACCAGGTACCCCATTGCAGCCGCTCCGGTGGTGACAGCCACGTGGCCGCCGAGTGCCGCGGGCAGCTCCAGCGGGTCGGGGCTGGGGCTGCACTGGGAGCCGGGGCTTTGGGCCAGCCCGGTAGTTTAGCTCACAGACCCGGTGCATTCTGAGACGGGGAAGTGGAAAAGCTGAGCTGTTCGTGTTCGCCGTAACCTTAGGACTAGTTTCTTTTCCCGTCTTGGTAAGGTACAGTTTTGCATTCGCTGCCGTTTTGATGATTCATCTTTAAAATCAGCATTTTAGGTACCATCAAGGAGTGTTTAGGGAATAATTAGAATATTATGGAATTACCCACACCCTAGAAAGTCATTTGAATTTCAGAACGGTTAATGAGAGCTTTTAATACAGTATAACCAGAAACACATCTGGTGCATTTCTTTTAATAGTTTTAAAAACCTCTCAATTTTATATAAAATATAAAATTATGATTGAGAAATCATAGATTACCAGTGAAAATACTTTGTTAGGGATAAAATAAATGCTAGTTTCATTTGCATATGTGCACTTTCTTATGCTTTTTAAAAAATTAACAGTTAATATTGAATGTTGACATGAACAGGTTTGTTTTAAAAGAATTAAATTTAATGTTTAGAATATGTAAATGTGAAAAGCCAGAGAGATGAAGATAAACTTCTGGAGAGTATGGAAAATTGTAGAATTTATCTACATTTTTGAGTTGAATTTTTTTTTTTTGTATCTGCATTCACTTTTTTTTTGTGGGGTGTGTGTGTGTGTGTGTGTGTGTGTGTGTATTTGGAACTAGGAATTGAACTCAGGACCTTTCACTTGTAAAGCAGGTGCTTATGCGGCAGAGCTGTATGCCTGGCCCTAGAATTTAAATAAGATCCTTGGTTTTTAACACATCAGGTTTCATTTTGTGAATGCTTTGGTGGATTTGAATGATTTCTGTAATACACGTTTCTATGTGAGCCCATTTTGCATATGTGCACTTTCTTATGCTTTTTACAAAATGCTAAAGCAGAAGAAACTGCTGACATCTGTAAAATAATTGTGTGAAGTCATACAGCACCATTTATTAAAATTTTAATTAAGGCAACTGTTCAGTTACAAAGTAATAGAGAACAATATTGAAGAGGCACTATAGGCTTCAGAAAAATACAGATGAAAAATGAATGTGTGCTGACCACTTCACAGTGTTTAGTTGAGAAAGAAAAGTAAATGAGATAACGAAATACTTCAAGAAACCCTGAAAACATACTGCAAGAGAAATTTAACGTCAGTAGTTACGGGATCTGTCAAAGTGCAACTTTAAGATGTGCCACTCAAGCAAGACAATCTTGTACAGATAATTGCTTACATGTTCTTTGTATGTGTGTATTTTTAATGTGTTTGTTTGCTTTTACATTGTTATTTTAGTAACTGGGCTTTATATAAATTTAGAACAATTTTGAGAGCCCAATGTTTGATTTCTTAGGGAAGAAAATTGTCTAGATTTGCTCTTAGATTAAAGAGAGTATTAACACATGGAGATAAGTTTTGCAGTGTGAGGAGGGGTGTATAATTACATTGATGAAAGCAGGAGCTAACAGGGTTAAAAGGAGAGGGAACCCCTAGAAGTTTGAGTAGACAGAAGATTGTTGTAGAAAGTCAGGCTCTTGCTTTCTAAGGTGGAGCCTTCACGTCACCCCATTAATCTTTCTGTAGATTGGACCACTCACAGGACCATATCCCTTGTATCAAGTATAAATACCACATTTCTCAAGACCTTTCAGATTTTGGTTCTAGTCTTTTTCCATCTTATTTTTCCACTGTTGTACAGAAACTGTCTCTTATTCATACTTTAGTGTTACAGAAACTCAGGACACAGTTTTTTGAGCAAGACAAATGCCCATATACTTTAATAGGTAACTTTTTAGGCTTAATCCCCTCCCCCCAGCTATATTACGAGGCCTTTGAGTACTTAGATGAGTCTTGTTTTCTCAAATACATGGTATTTGCTTAGTAAGAATTTTAATGGTTTTTTGAATAAAGAAAAGTAGGAGTTAGAGTGTGAGGCAGAGTGGGATGGAAAAGTCTGTCTTTACAAGTGAAGGGTGGAGAAGAATAATTATGGGTGGCTTTGTAGTACCACTTCTGAATTTGATTTATTACCAAAGTTTTAAAAAAAATAGACAGGTTGAGGATGATAAAACTTGCCTTTGAGGAGGGTTCTTATTACTCTACAGATTCCTTGTGGAAATGGAGAGGAATTGGAAAAACAGCTGTGAAAGGAAAAACTAGTAAGTGAAGGAGGCTTGGGAGGATGTTTGTTACTGAGAAAATGGTTAGCTGAGAGGAGCAAGAGCTGTGACAGTAAACATGACCTAGGTATAAATACCACATTGTTTCTCTGGTGTGAGAAACCGAAAGTGCAAATAAGTATATAATAGATCCTGGGAAATGGGCAGAAAATATTCAGATGAGAAGGAGAACAAGGGAGGGAGAGAGGGAAATGAAGGATGGGACAAGAAACAAAAAAGGAAAAAATAGAAACAAAACTTTAATAAATAATGAGGGGAAAGAGGAGGAGAATGGGAAAAAGAAGCAGGATGATATATGTCATGTACAGGTACAAATTCCCTATGATGAATGTTATCATGTATGTCTAAGATGTACCAATAAAAAAAAGAATCATTAAAAAAAAAAGAGAAAGTGAACATGACATAGTGATCAGCGATCAAGGTGTGGAGTAAAATGAGTGAGGAGTAAGGTTAGGAATTTTTATTTTTATCACAGTTGAAGTTGAGCTAAGATGATCCTTTGGAAAATGAGCATTTGAGGACAGTTTAGTCATAATGTAACAATATGTTGTAGACTTGTGTAATGCCTCTGGTATTGTTATATTAATATCCTTTTTCTACTGTATAAGAAAGTTATTTTTGTCTTTCATTACATATAAAGGAACCAAAAAGAATATTTATCGTTATTCACTTTCAAAAGATCTTGATTTCTTGGATTCTGTATTTCCTTTATGCCAATTTTTTTACTTAAATCGTTTATTTTAGAATAGGGTTTTGGGGGTTTGCTTTGTTTTGTGTTTTGACAGTCTATTTGTTCAGGCTGGCGCTGAACTCACTAAGTAGCCCAGGCTTGGTCTAGAACTCATGCTGCCTTAGCTTCCCAGGTGCTAGAACTACTGGCTTGCACCATGGCTTAGAATAGTTTTATATTTACAGAAAAGTTACAAGATAGTACACATACACAACTCACCAGTTCCCCTATTTCTTGCTCTGTGTTGGGTTTTTTTGCTTTTTTTGTTTTTTTGTTTTTTTTAGACAAGGGCTACCAGTTTAATTCAGGCTGATTTTGAATTTACTATGTAGTCCAGGGTGGCTTCAAACTCAGCAACCCTTGTGCCTCAGCCTCCAGAGTGCTGTGCTTATAAGCATATGCTACCCCTCCTAGCATTCCCTGTTGTTAAGTTCTTATATTACTGTTACACTTGTTACAACTGTTAAATTTGTCACAAGGAAACAAGGTTACTGTTACAGTACTATTAACTGAATGATACATGTTGTTTAGATCTCCTTAGTTTTTCCCTAAGATTTTTTTTCTTTGAAAGACAGAGTCTCAATTTGTGCTTTTTGGCTGGCCTTGAACACACACATTAGTCCTGCCTCAGCCTTCTGTGTGCTTAGAGTGAGGGCAGGTGTGGGCCACCACTCCCAGCTCCCCTAATATCCTTTTCTATTCCAGAATTCCAGGTTTTTGGACTTTTTTGGTGATAGTCTTAAAAGTTTGCTTATACTAAATAAAAATTTTGCCTTTTTGACAGTATTTCCATTTGTGTGTGGCGCTTCTGCCATTCAGAAACTTGGTTTGTTTTTTTTTTTTTTTTTTTTTTCCTGAGAAATGTTTGAAAGGTGTGGGTAAAAAGGAAACTTCATTAGGAAAAGAATAAGACCGTGACCTCTTCTTTCAGGGGCTAGGAAAATGGAAAAGGAAAATGAGATTGAAGATACAAAGAATGCTAGGCAAGGTTTTGAAAGTAATGATGAATGTTTTTGTGGAGAGAAGTCACTTTGTACATACTAGGAGAGTGGAAAAATGATGCTGTTCTAACATTTGAAATGCCATTGATAATACTAATTTTTTGGAGAATAAAATTTTCTGCTTCATTAAAGATTTTTTGAATGAGGATTCCAGTTAATGTTTTTTCCAGTAAACTAAATTAACTGCAGACCATTCTTACTGAAATTCTAAAACTTTAAAAATTTAAGCTAAACTAGACATGATGGTGCATGCCTGGGATCCCAGCATTTGGGAGGCTGAGGCAAGAGGATTGCTGTGAGTTCGAGGCCAGCCTGGGACCACAAAGTGAGTTCAAGGACAGCCTGAACTACAAAGCAAGATCCTGTCTTAAAAGAAAACAAAAAATTTAAAAATTTTTTCTAAAACTTATAAGTTTACATCCTGCTGAGTAGAATTCAGTATTAGATTTTGTACTACACAGGCTTTATATAGTTATTTTAAGTTTTATCTTTAAAGGTAAAGACATGAGGAAGTTGATAAACTTACATCCTTGTCATTTTCTTGTCTTAAAAGAGGAAATACCAAAAAGAGTTGGGAAGGATTTTGCGTAAATTAAGATCTTTATGTTCTTTGTGCTTCCACTGCGACTTTGTCCAGCCACTGTATTCTGTAGACATGGTGGGTATGCTGCTAACTCCAGAGCCCAGGAAGCTGAGGCAGGAAGATTGCAAGTTCCAAGACAGTGTGGGCAACATAGTGCAACATGGTCTCAAGATAAGCATAAAAAGGTCTGAAACTGATTGTGGAGGCACATGCTTGTAATTATAACATTTAGGATGCTGAGGCAGGATTGCTGCAAGTTTGAGCCAGCCTGGGCTACATAGTTCAAGGCCAGCCAAAACTACTCAACAAGACCCTGTCTCAGAACAGATCAAACAAAAGGAAGAAAAGGGCTGGGAATGCTGCACAGTGAGAGTGCACTTGTCTAGCATTTGTGAGGTCCTTCTCAGTACAAAACAAAACAGGAGATGAAGAGGGGTTTGTACACACAACACTGAATGTTTGAACCAAAGTCTATCATATTAAAAATCGGTATTTAACAAAGTGAGTGAGAAAATGGAGGCCCTGTCTTAGAGTAAAAGTGCTGGGGATGCAGCTAAAAATGTGAAGGCCAATCCCAGTATTGTGTAAACAGACCCTGAGTGTTTGCTAATGAGACTCCTGTGAGGGATGAGGAACAATACAAGGTTGGTTCCCTTCCAGCATGGGATTTTCTGACTGACTTGGGTAGGAAGGTGACCACTTTTATTGTTTTAGTGAGTTAAATAAGTGGAATTATTCCCTCCAATTCAAGGAGGTTCAGTCATCAGTCTGACTGTATAAGTTGGTGGCTGATGGGTTTGCTTGACTTGAAAGCCTTAGTCTTTCACGTTTCTAATATGCCACATTCATTGCATGCTCCTGTATTTAATCACTCACTTAAATGTTTGATCACTAAATATGATCTGTGCTAGAGCATAAAAATGAATCTTTCGCATTCTACCTATAAGGGTTATATTCTAGTGTAATTTTTTTTTTTTTTTGGGTACCAGGGATTGAACTCAAGACTTACGGTTGCCAAGCAGGCATTTATGCCATTGAGCTAAACCCCTGGCCCTAGTGTAGTATTTCTTTTAGTAGCTTGTGTCCAGAATTTCTTTAGAAAAGGTCAATATAAGGTGTGTATATGTGTTTGTGTAAAATAGGGTAAAAGTTCTATTTCATGAAAAGTTTGAGAACCACTGGTTTAGTGGCAGAGATGGGAAAGCTAGCAAATAATTACAGATAATCAAAATAGCAAATACATTATATTGTAAATTTCTGTAGTCATGCTAAGGAGGGCTCTCAGAGAGATGACAGAGCAGTTTGAAAGCATTGAATAGTGGGCCTAAAGTACCTCTGAAATGTCAGTGCAGTGGAGCAGATGAGATGCCCTTTTCATTTGAACCTACTATGCATTGTACCTTTTCAAAGTGCTTAGTGTATACAGTATTGCTATAACAGTGATACATGTGACTTGTCCCTTCAACTAAATTATAAATACCTCATAGATATGCTCACTGAATAAATGCTTGTTGAAATCAATCTCTCTACCTATCTTCCTTCCTTCCTGCCTGCCTGCCTGCCTGCCTGCCTACTTACTTTCCTTTCTTTCCTCCTTTCTGCTGGATCTTGCTGTGTAGTTCTGGCTGATCTTGCACTCATTATGGAGCACAGACTGGTAGTGAACTTGCAGTGATCCTGCATAGTAGGATCCAGCAATCCCTCTCCCCCCAAAAGCTAATGTTCATTATGGACACCTAGGGGCATTCTTAAGTTCTGGAGGAGGAAAATTGAATTTTATACCTTAATTCTGACAGATTAGAATTTTTGGAGCTAATTGAATCCCACCATCCCTTTCTTTTTCTCTCCCTCTGTGCCTCCCTTCCTCCCTTTGAGATAGAATCTTGCTGTGTAGTTTAGGCTGATTTAGAATTCGTGGTGTCATCCTGCTTCAGCTCCCAAGTGCTGGATCTTTATTTAAAGGTAGCATTTTAAGTTGGGTGTTCCTCCCTGTACTCCCAGCTAAGACTTGGGAGGCTGAAGCAAGAGGATGATTAAGTCCAGGAGTTGGAGGCCATCCTGAGCATAGCAAAATCTATTTTCCCCAAAAAATAACAAAACAAACAAATCCCAAGAAGAGACAAGGATTTAGAAATATTAAATAATCAGAAAGCCTAATGGAAAATTCTTTTTAAAAAAATTAAAAAAAATTTTTTTTTGTCTTTTTGAGACAGTTTCACTATGTAATTTAGGCTGGCCATAAACCAACTCACTTTGTAGCCCAGACTGGCCTCAAACTCAGCAATCCTCCTGCCTCAGTCTCCTAGTGCTGGGATTTTACAGGCATGTACTACCATGCCCGATTTTTGATTTTGTTTTTTTTCAAGACAGGATCTTGCTCTGTAATTCAGGCTGGCCTTGAACTCACTATGTAGCCCAAACTGGCCTCAAATACAGCAGTCTTCCTGCCTCAGCCTCCCAAATGCTGAGATTACAGGCATGTACTACCAGACCCCAGAGAGAACTAACAATTTAATGAGGAGTCACCAGCCATTAGCTGAGGAATGATGAAGGCTGAGGGAAGTTCCTTTGTCCATTCCAGAAAGATTTGAGAGTGAAGTAAGAGTTCAGGTTGCCAACAGGGGAAGAGGAACATTCTGTAGAAACTCACCTTGCTGTGGTCTAGGAATCCAAATGTCCATAGCCTAAAAGTAAAAGGGTTACAGTTAGTTTCAAATCACCTCAGCCTTGAACTTGGATAGGCTGAATAACACTTCAAGCACTTGGTAGACACAAACTAAAATCCTTTAGATTTTAAATAATTTCTACAAAGAATTTTCCAAATACCATGCCTAGTATACAATGTAAAATAATTAGTCATGTACGGGTACAAGAAAAACAGCAGAAACAGCATAATCCACGCACACACAAACTAAAAGTGATTCAAATAGTGAAATTATCGCATACAGATTATAAAGTAACAAGATTTAGTAAGGTCAAATAAATAAAACAATATTAAATATTTAGACAGAAAAGTAGAAAGTTGAAAAAAAGACTAAAAATTTTAGAACCAAAAAACTGGTGTACTGAGAATAAAGACTCAATGATGGGGCTGGGCTAAGTGGTGTATTCCTGTAATCTCAGCACTAGGGAGGTTGAGGCAGGAACATTGCCACAAGTTTGAGGCCAGCCTGGGCTACCTAGTAAGACCTTGTCTTGGAACAAAAAAAAAGAAGAACAAGAAAACCCCTCAGTGATGGGGGGACAGAATTAGTCAACTAGGAGATAAGTCAGAAGCTATTTAGAATAAACACCAGAAGGGAAAAGGTTAGAAAATACAGAACATAGCAGGGCAAGGTGACGCAGGCCTGAAGTCCCGACCTGTAATCCCAGCACTCAGAGACTGAGACAAGAGGACTGCTGCAGATCCAAGGCCAGCCTGGGCTGCATAGTGAGTTCAAAGACAGCCTGAGCTACATAGTAAGACCCGATCTCCAAAAGAAAGGAAAAACACAGAACATAGGGAAAACATCCAGAAAATACCGAGAAAGAGTAATATGCACATAAATGGAATTCCAAAAAAAAAAAGCATATTTGGCAGAAATAGTATTTGGTCCAGTGAGTCCTCAGCAGGATTTCTTTTTTTAAATTACACAATTGACACAAAAATATATTGTGAAAACTGTTGCTATAATCCAAAGTCAGAAAATGGCAGTCTGAGAAAATGAAGAAGATGGCATTTAAAGAAACAATAATTAGACTTAATACTGACTTGGTGTTTTTTTGTTTGTTTGTTTGTTTGTTTGTTTTGAAACAGGGTCTCACTATGCAGTTTAGCTGTCCTTGAACTCACTGTGGATCATGGGCTGGCCTGGAAATCCCCCTGTCCCAAAAGCTGGGATTATAAGCATGTGCCACCACACTCAGCTCAATACTGACTCTTTAACAGAAATGACCAAAGTCAGAAAATGATGGAATCGTTATTGTGTTTGGGGGTGCTGACGTCTCCCTCTGGGGGTGGTGCCTAGGTTTTTTCTGTCCTGAGCAAAGAATTGGTCAATACAAGCAGAACCAGTGGCAAAGTTTTATTAAAGGTAGAAGAAGAAACAGGTTCTGCAGAGTGAATTAGGGCCAAGTAAACTAGGAAAAGAATCACCCTGCAGTGTGAGGGCAGCCACCACGTAGGAGGGAACACGGTGCCAAAGCTCAGTGTGGACGTCCCTTCTGTGTCACCTGCTCCTTGGGCTGACGTCTGCATGTAGGGCTTTGGAAACTGTGCTGCACAATGTGTATGTAACAAAACCTGTCTCAAAAAGGAAGAAAAAACTTTTTACTGCAAAATATTTTTTTTTTTTTTTTTGGTACCGGGGATCGAACTCATGACTTCACGCTTGCCAGGCAGGTGCTTAAGCCACTGAGCTAAATCCCCGGCCCTACTGCAAAATTCTTAAAACAGTGCCTGTTACTAGTAAGGATATAATGAGTGGGTTTTTTTGTTTTGTTTTGCTTTTTTAGTGTTTGTGTGTATAATAGATGCGTACATATTGGAAATGTTGGTCTTACGTGTTTATCTATAGGAAAGTAGTAATATTTGAATTTCAATTTTGATTAGTGTTTAGATTATTGTGGTAAAAGTCCAGTCCCGTTTTACAGATATCAAACTTCAGTAATAGTAGAACCAAGATCTGTCAGACAGATATTTGAGAAGTAAACAAAACAGATGACTAGCTCTGACCTTATATGGAGCTTTTTTTTTCCAGAAAGGTGGGCATTAAATCATCCTGACTATGATAAAAGTTATTAAAAATATAGGCTCCTATGAGACAGTAGAATTGAGGTTGCCTCCTACTGTGTATGTTAGAGAATTCTCAAGGCTTTCAAGCTGAGATGTGAAGGAAGAGCCAGGGCTGGGTGGAAATGAAGAGTCTTCTAGGCAGGAGGTGTAACATCTGTGAAGGCTTGCAGGGAGGAGAAGGCATAGCTTATTAAAGGTGGCCTTGATGGATTCATGGGATTCGAATTCTACAAGATTGCTTTAGCTCTGTTACAGGGAACAGAAAAGGCATAGATGCAGGAAGAGGTAGTTGGGGTTGTCAGAGCCACCCTACAGTGGGGTTCGCATTTATGCACACCCCTCTGCAGTGGTTTAGATAAAGGTGTTTACTTAGGCTGTCATCCTAACAATGACAATAGGATTGGACAGATTTTAGAGATATTTCAGATCTACGTACTCTAAAAATTTTAATCTCAGATTCCTTTCCAGAACTTCAGATTGTGTATATCCCAAGTAGCTATTTTATTTGACTATCTCAAAAGCTTATCAAATCTAACTGACTATCTCAAAAGCTTATCAAATTTAACAGGTTAGAAACAAGCAAAATACATTCATATGAACAAACAAAATAAAAAAGACACTGTAAATGGTGAACTGTCTCAGATGAAAAGCAGCCATTTTTTTCTTCCAGTATTCTTTCTACTATCAAATGGAACCAATATCCACTTAATTGTTAACCTTATCAATAGTCTAGTTGACCACTAGACTATTTTCAGCTGCAAGTTCATGTGGCAACTTGGCTTTGTTTTAGATATATTTTTATAAGTGCCTATTAATTTTACCAAATATTGGATTTCCATGTGGTGTTTTCATACATATAACATATTCTGGCCATATCTGTCCTTCCTAACTCTCTTGTACCCTACCCCCTACCCATTCTTTTCCTCTCAGTCTCCTTGGTACTTTCATGTCATTCTTTTTTTTTTTTAAGATTCCCTGTATTAGGGAAACATGTGATACTTGTCTTTCTGAATCTGGCTTATTTCTTTTAACATGTTGACCTTCAGTTCTATCCATTTTCCTGCAAGTGACATAATTTTGTTCTTTTTTATGGCTCAACAATACTTCATTGTGTATAGTTACTGTGTTTTCTTTATTCATCCATGGATGAGTACCTAGGTTGGTTCCATTTCTTGGTTATTGTGAATTGCGTTACAATAAACATAGGTATTAAGTATCTCAATAGTGGGCCGGAGATTTAGCTTAGTGGCATAAGTGCCTGCCTTACAAGCATGTGGTCCTGAGTTCGATCCATGGTACTGATATAAAAAAAAAAATGTAAGTATCTCAATAGTATGTTGACTTGGTACGGCTAACTTGAATTTATATTCTATGTAAATTTATTTAGAAACTTAAATGTTTATTAGAGTGTTACTTTCTCAATATGCCGTGTACTAACCATTGTTACTATCCTACAATCTTATTTTGAAATTTTGTACTATTGTTTTTTATTTTTTCTTTAAATAAAATACTCTGGAGATACTCTATGTAGCAACATAAATATCTTTAATAATTTTTAGCATAGTTTAAGTGTACGTACAAGTTTTGTGTAGATTTACTTAATTCTACGTTAAATTAGTTATACTTTTGTTTTAAAATTTGTTTAAAAATCAGTATACGGTATCAGTATAGCATCCTTAATTTTATTATGCGTGCTTTCCAAATGTGGCATAAAGGTGCTATTAGTAAAGTTTTATTGTTTGCCTTTATTAAGTTTATTTCTAATCATGAATGTATGTGTAGAAGAAAAAAAAATTTTTTTTTAAGACAGGGTTTCATCATGCAGTTTAGGTTGACCTTGAACTCACTTTGTAATCCAGTCTGGCATCAAATTTAGAGCGATCCTCCTCCCTCAGTCTCCTGAATGCTGGGATTGCAGGCGTGCACCACCCTGCCTGGCCAATGTTTAGTTTTAAAATTTTTTCTTTTATTAGTGCATGTTTGTAGTACATAATGATTATATTCATTTTGGGGAATTGATATATGAATCTAATGCATCATAATTCTTTTTACATCCCTTTCCGTGCTCTTCCTCTACCTCCCTCAATCCCTTGGTCTCCTTCACTTTTGCAAAAGATCTTCCTGTTTCATGTTGTCTATCTTTTCCTGTGCTTTTGAAGATGTTTGCTTTTCAGTGGAGCAGTTTAGTTGACTACAACTATGACTTATATTCAAAGCACTGAAGTCATTATACATAAATAAATTTTGGTAGTAGAGAATACCACTAATTTTTTATTTGAGATAGGGTCTTACTATATATGCCAGGCTGGGATATATAGGCTTCTAAGTGCTGGGATTGCAGGTGTGTATCACCATGCCCAGCTAATACCACTTGTGAATATTAAAATACCAACCACATTTGCCTTTGTACTTTAAGACATTGAGTCTTTCGGCTTCTGAGTTTCTGTGTCTTTGTTCCTACTGAACATTACTTTCAGTATATTAGTGTAAGATGTCAAAAAAATCAAAGTGCTAATTGACTAGTCACCACGTATGTGACTTACAGGATGGGTATTACTGCTAATTCTAGATGGTTTGTATTTTTGTATTACAATTTATTTCTGTTATTTAACTTCTGTGCTGTCAGCTTTTTCCTGCCTTTTAACATATGTTTTGTTCACATACAGCGTTGATTGCAATCTCAAAGTTCTGCGAAAGTAGATTTTTCTTAGCTAGATTTACTGAAAACTAGTAGTGTTTGTATTTGTTTAATTAGTCCTATGTTTTAGATACTAATAAAAGTTAATAAGTTACTTTGTTGCCAATTTTTGGTCATCAGCTTGTTAAAAATATTCATTAGAAACGGCCATTTTCCTTATCAGAGAAAACATTTTTCACTCAATGTAGATCTTTGTATGGTATTGTTTTTTTTAATTCAGTTTTTGTGTGAAAAGCAGGATTATGTGCTCAATATACAGAAAAATACTAGGTTTTATTGATGTTTCAGAGCAGAGGTGTTTCTTTTTTCCTTTCTTTTTTTTTCTTTTGGAGCCAGGATCTCCCTATATATAGTTCAGGCTGGCCTTGAACTCAAAGCAATCCTCTTGTTTTGGCCTCCTGAGTGCAGGGTTTACAGGGATGTGCAATCATGCCCAGCTCTTACTGTTATTTTTTAATAAAAAATTTTTCAGGCCTTTATTTTAAAAAAATTTATCAGATTAATTGCTTCATTTTTCTTTACCCAGGAAATTGATGAGCAACTGTTACGTTTCTCCTTGGAGATAAATGCTGCAGCATTGTAAAGGGGAACTTTATATGTTATACAAGTGACACAAAATTATTTATTGCAAGTGGCATATAAAATTGTGGTTTCCTGGCAAATTAGGGTAGGAGAAAAGTAGATTCAGTGTAAGTTCCCTCATAGATCCCCACTACCACCAGTTTTAGTGGTTTCTGCCTTTGGTATGGGCTTGGAGAATTGATTCCCTCTTGTCCCTGCTCCATGTTACTTCATGTTTTTAACGTTTATTTGATAAGCAGTTTTTCCATGAGATAAGTCTTTGACCCTTTTGTATTTTCTCCCTCCCCACTATAAAATGGAGCTGTACACATTTTGTTTGGAGCCAATGGGTCACATGCTGTGTCATCTAAATCTGTGATCAAGAGGCAGTTTTATCCTTAAAAGGCTATAATGCTTCAGCTGTCCTGCTTACTTGACATCATGTAGCATTATGATAAAATATACATCTTCTTACCATACACTGGGATTTGAGTCTATCCTTTCATCTCAGAATTGGGTTCTTAGGTACTATTTATAATGGAGAATCTTAATCAAAACAAAGAGTATTATTAAATCAGTAGGAAAAGTTGGAAGTTCTTTTGTCTTGTTTTTTTCCTTACCTGAGGCTTACCAAAGTTTTAGATACTTAAGCTAATGGAACGTCTTTAAAATTCTTGTGTTTGTTAGGTATGTCACATAGTGCCTTGCAAAAATTATGTCCTTAGTGAATGTTAAACTTTGCTTATGCTACCAACTCAGTAAATTAACAGGAAGAAAACTATTTTCCTTTTTTAAGGTGAAGTAGTCTTCAGCTTTAGAAAATAACTGAAATTGTAAATTGAAAATATTTTATATAAAGCATCTTATACTGTTGAATAAATCTAGTAAATACCATTTTGTTTACTGGTTAGAAGGAATGTCTCACTTTCTTATAAAATTATTTCATTTTAGCTTCCTTTTACCTTCTTGAGAATAGCACTTAATTTTTATTAATGAGCATGGTTTATTCCTTAGGAAATTGGGAGATGAGGAAAGGAAGGATGCAAGGGAAAAATTTTCTCTTTACGTATAACAAATTTTAGTGGCAAAGCTTAAATTATAGTGAAGAATTGAGGTAATTGCCAGCTGGTTCCAAGAAAATTCATAAACATTTGAGTTTTTGTGTATGCTAGTTAGCTCTGCAGATTTTTGGGATTTTTTTTTAATAAAAAAAACCTTTGTTTACTGATCTGAATTAAATGAATGACTTTTTCTTTGCTAGGATTATTGTAGACTAAGTCAATATGTTTTTTTATATTGGTTATAAAAGTAATTGGGTGGGAGAAAACCAAATCTTAGATGGCACCTGCATTCCAGTTGCTCTTTTTACATTTGAGAGATTGTTAGATTTTTCTGATGACTTTAAGTTCTTAGTTGGCAGTGAAATGGGGCTGAGGATTTAGCTCAGTGTCTTAAGCGCCTGCCTGGCAAGCACGAGGTCGTGAGTTCAATCCCCGGTACCAAAAAAAAAAAAAAAGAGTTGAAATGGTAAGTCCATAAAGTTTCAAGATGTCTTATGACTACCTAAAAACAATTAGAAACTGTAGACTGATTATATGTAGCCCAAAAATCCAGTTCACTTGTCACATGCTGTAGGACTGTGATGTTTTAAGTATTTAATAGGACTGATGTTAAACACGAAGCTAGAATAATAAGGTCACAATAGTGAGAAACAACTCTGGGTAGGTTAGATGTTGTAGTACAGTTTTAAGGTTAATTATCCCTGGCTTAAGTGTAGGACTTAGTGAAGTATCCTTCAGGGTATTTCAGTATAGTTGCTCAAGCATTGGTTTCGACTACACCCCAGTTCAAGTAGAACATAACAGATGGCATGGCTCTTTTTTACACTAGTGTAGGCCTATTATAAACTGCAAAATTGATTTTCCCCACTATCCAGAGAAGTTAGTGAGGAAAGAAATAATGACTCTGGTTGGGGGATGTAAGGAAAAAATAAGTTGGATAAATTTACTTTGGGGTATCAAGAATTTACTGTCATAGTGTATTTTGATCTTAGTCTTTTTCAATACTATATTTTAACTCCTAATAAGAATTCTTAAACTGTTTAAATGTAAAAATTTAACAATTAAAAAACTATTTAGAAACAACATTAGACTTAGGGCTTTTAGGAACTATAAATATAGGTAAGATAGAAACTTAATTAAAATTGAAAATATAGCATGAAGAGATTCAGTGTTTTTAAATCTTTTAATGTTGAACAGATGAATTGAGTTAAATGTAATTATTCTTTATACACTATTGGATCTATATACAGTAATTTACTAAAGTATACACTAGAAAACTTATGTTCATAAGAATTTCTGGGCTAAGAGCCTGGAGAGATATTTATTTATTTATTTATTTATTTATGTGCTGAGATTTCAACCGAGGACCTTCCCACAGAGGTACATTCCTAGCCCTTTTTATTTTGAGATGAATCTTGCAAAGTTGCTCCAGGCTGAGCTTGAATTTGGAGTCTTCTTGCATCAGCCTCCAAAAGTGCTGGGATTTCAGGAATGTACCACCATAGCTGGCTTGATATTCTGTATTAATGAACACATGTTTTAAAAGTCCTCAATGGAGCTGGGATATGGTTCACTGGTAAAGCGTGTGAATAGCATGCACAACCACTGAGTTCAAGAACAAGTGAATGAATGAATGAATATCACAGACAGATATGCTGAGATTCATGCCGGGTGTGGTGGTACACCCCTGTAATCCCAGCACTGAAGGCTGAAGCAGGAGGAGTGTTGTGAGTTCAAGGCCAGTCTGGGTTACAGAGTGAGTTTAAGGTCAGCCTGAACTGCTAGTGAAACCCTGTCTCAGAAAGATCCAAAAAACAAACAAACAAACAAACAAACAAAAAAATGCTGAAGTTCACTATGATGTAAGTAGTATCTTGAAAGTAGATCAGAGATTACTGAATCTTTTACCTTGATAAGAATTTTGAAATAGGATAGTAGATTCCAAATTAGCCATGAACGAAAGTATACGTATTTATTCTTGTTTTGACAATACCTTGGGGGGGGCTGTCTTTTTTGCTACTCGAGATGGCATTAATAGTGAAAACTCAACACTTTTATTTTTCATATATGAGAATTTGGCAACAGCACAGCTATTCAAAAAGGAATGTAGACCTTTTGGGCCGTTAATAATAAAATACTGGAAGTATTTTTGAGATAGGGTCTTGCTATGTAGTTCAGTTCAGACCTGCCCAGGCTGGCCTTGAATTCACCGTGAGCCTTCTGCCTCAGCCTCCTGAGTGCTGGGATTACAGGTGTGCACCACCACCATGCCCATCTTAAAAATTCTGATTTTTGAATTATTTTATTTAAACTACAAAGATTTGAAGTAGTATTCTGTCATGTTGCACAACTGGCAAAAATATAGACAAAGTACATGGAAACAAATAGAATAAAGAAGTGAAAGTCACATCACACGGAAATGATGAAACATCCTCTGCAGTGCTCTGCTGGCAGGTCCTAATTCTGGCTGCCTTGTCAGTAAGCATCACTGATCATGTGGGAGAAAAAAATAAATTTCAAAACTGCAGAAGGTTTTGTTACTGGTTTTATACCTGATTTTGTTATTTGAGGAATATAACATAAATCTACAGCATATAAAGTTAATTTAAAAATTAACCCATCATTACCATCTGCAGCAAATATTGATTGAGAGTTTACTGTGTACTTGTGTTCTCAGTGCTTTTTCTTCTCACTTTATGAAAGTGGGTGTAGTACTATCAATGGTGCACTGAGGCAATTGGCAGAACTGGGATTTGTTTTGTTTTTTGGGTTTTTTTTTTTTTTTTTTTTTTTTTTTTGGTACTGGGGATCGAACTCACGACCTCACGCTTGCCAGGCAGGCGCTTAAGCCACTGAGCTAAATCCCCGACCCTGGCAGAACTGGGATTTGAACCAGACAGTATCTATACAGCTCAGACTCCTTCCCCCTGTGTCTCACTGTCTCCAGATGTGGTTAATATCCATGTTCCTGACTTGGATTTTTCTTTGGTGATGTTTTATGAATAAAATTGTTATCCATCACAATTTTAACTTCAGGTTCCTTACATACAACTTCCTTAGGTTTCTGTGCAATACCTTTCACTTTATGGTTGTATACTATTTGTTATAGAATCAAACTACTGTGATAACAGCCATGAGTATTGTAGAAGGGAGAGATTTCTTAAGACTTCTTTAAAAAGAACCAGGACAGGATTTTTTTTGAATAAGTATATTTCTTAGGCTTCTCTTTCCCTACCTTTTACTGATTGATAGACATAAAAGTACTGAAATTGTAGTTTAATATAGCTAATAGCATACCTTAGGAATGAATTAAAATTCCCATAAGCATTTAAATACTTTTGACATTTTAGTGTCCTCAACTACTAAGCCATATATAGACACAAAGGGACTTGAGTAGTTGGAGAGAAAAATCATAAAATTTGTGAATTTATGCATGTTAAGGTGAGGGCTTTGCTTTATTCAGATCAAATCCTAATGAAGTTTATTTGACTTTTCAGTCTGCAGCAGATAATCTTTAAGTTCATTTATATGATTTAGAAGCTGAAATGCTATAAAAATCAAAAAATTTTTAAGCCTTTTAAATGGGAGAACATGCTGTAAGCTGATAAAAGATTATTGAAGATCTCTACCCTCCTAGTGTGAATATACATTTCTGTAGGAATACAGAAAAACTTACATGCTCATTATGGTATGTTGCCGGAGACCCCTGTGAGATGTAACATTACATACATGTTATTTCTCAAAATCAAAAAGATTTTGAATTTTTTTCCTTTTATTGTGTGTGTGTGGTTTTTTTTTTTTTTTTTTTTAATCAGTACCAGGGATCGAACTCACGACTGCCTGCTTGCAAGGCAGGTGCTTATGCCGCTGAGCTAGATCTCCAGCCCCTATTGTGTTTGTTTTTGAGACAGAGACTCTCCTATGCAGTCAGGCTGGCCTTGAATTCACTATATAGCCCACGCTGCCTCAAGCTCAAAGCAGTCCTCCTGCCTCAGGTATATGCCAGCACACCGAGTGATTTTGGAGTTTGAAATATATCTAGCCCTGAGCTTTCAGATGAGGGATCATAAACTTGTACAAATACAGTAGTACAAATGAAGTCTAAATACAAAACAAAGAATAGTAATCCAGTTACTCAGTCCCAGCAGTGTGAGACTTTTTAGTGTGGAACAGTGTTTCTCAAGCTTGAAGAATGCATAGATCCCTCTTTAATTAATACCATTTTTTAAAAATTGAAAATTAGTAACCAGCTTGCCAAGAAATCCACTGTCAAAGTGCTTCATGCCTTTTCTCTTACCAACTTCATTCTGTCCCTAAATGGAACTGATTTCATCCGAGTACTGTGCATTTGTTTAGTCCACCAAATGTTTTCCTCTCTCCCAATTCTATTCCTTTTTGCATTTTTAAAATAAAACTTCTCCATACCATGAAATGGAATAACCACATTGTTGTTATTTGTTTACATGTGTGGACCCAGACTATGTCCAGAAGTGACTTGAAAACAGGTTGCCTGGAGATATCCATACGGAAAGAAGGGTGTCTTTACCTTTAGTCTGCATGGTAAGAAGGTGAATGTGCCAGAAAGAAAGGGTAAACCCCTCATGCAGTTTTACATCTTCTTGATTAGCTTTGGTAGTTCATGTTTCTAGGAATCTGTCCATTTCTTCTGTGTTATCAAACCTGTGAGAGAGGTTTTTGAAGTAGGTATTGATGATCTTCTCTAGTTCCACAGAGTCTGTAGTGATTTCACCCTTTTCATTCCTTATTGCATGAATTTGAGTTTTTTCTTTCCTTTTTCCAATAAGATTGGGTAGGGGCTTATCATCAATTTTATTTATCCTTTCAAAGAACCAACTCTTTGATTCATTGATTTTTTGTATTGTTTTCTTAGTCTCTATTGCATTGATTTCTGCTCTAATCTTTATAATTTCCTCCCATCTTTGGGCTTTGGGCTTGACTTGCTCTTCTTTTTCTAGATGTTTGAGGTGTAGCATCAGGTTGTTTGTGTTCGTTCTGTTTTCTGGATGTGGGAATTCACCATGATAAATTTTTCTCTGAGGACTGCTTTCATTGCATCCCACAGGTTCTAGTAAGTTGTGTTTGTATTTTCATTTGCTTGTAGATATTGTTCAATTTCTTTAATTTCCTCTGTCACCCACTGATTACTCAGGAGTGTCTTATTCAATTTCCATGTGTTTGAGGAGTTTTTGCAGTTTCATTAGTCATTAATTTTTAGTTTCTTTCAGTGTATTGAAAATCTTTCTTTTTGGGGGAGTACCGGGGACTGAACTCAACCTTGCGTTTGCCAAGCAGGTGCTTAAGCTTGCTTGCTTGCTTGCTTGCTTGCTTGCTTGCTTGCTTGCTTGCTTTCTTTCTTTCTTTCTTTCTTTCTTTCTTTCTTTCTTTCTTTCTTTCTTTCTTGGTATCAGGGATCCAACTCACGACTGTGTGCTTGCAAGGCAGGCACTTATGCTACTGAGCTAAATTAAATCCCAAGCCCCTTTTAATTTCTAGTTTCATGGTGCTATGATCTGATAGCATGCATGGGATAATTTCAGTTCTTTTGCATTTACTTAAGCATGTTCTGTGGGCTGGTATATGGTTATTTTAGAGAATGTCCCATGTGCTGGTGAGAAGAATGTATATTCTGATGTTGGGTGAAACACTGTACACGTCTACTAAGTCCATTTGTTCACAGATGTGACTCAGTTCTGCTATTTCTTTGCTGATTTTTTGTCTAGTTGATCTGTCTCTGTGTCAATAGGGTGTCAAGGTCTCCCATTATAATTTTTATTGCATATTTGATTTTTCACTTCTGTTAATATTTGTTTTGTATAGCTGGGTGCTCCCAGATTTGGTGCATATATATTTAAGATTGCTGTCTCTTCCTCTTGAAGTTTTCCCCTAACTAATATATAGTGACCTTCTTTATCTCTTATGATCATTCTTAGTTTGAAGTTCACATTGTCTGCAAACAGAATAGCTACCCCTGCTTTTTTGATCCATTTTACCAGTTTCTTTTAATTGGTGAATTGAGACCATTTTCATTAATGTCATAACTGATATATATTATTTTTGACATGTCGTCTTTCTGCTGCTGATTCTTTACCTTTCCCCTCTGTTTAATTTTTTTGTCTTGCTTAGTGTTTTTTTCCTATGCCTATCCAGAATGTCTTTCAATATTTTTGTCAGGGTTGGTTTGGTGGTCATGAAATTCTTCAGCTGTTCTTTGTCATGATGTATCTTATTGCAAGATACATCAGTCTGGGTTGGAAGTCCTTTTCCTTTAGGATCTGAGGGCCAGGGATTTAGCTCAGTGGCTTAAGCACCTGCCTGACAAGCGCGAGGTTGTAAGTTCGATCCCCGGTACCAAAAAAAAAAAAAAAAAAAAAAAAAAAAACCAAACTCATCCTTTAGGATCTGAAATACTTCACTTCATGCTCTTGACTTCATTGTTTGTGTTGAGAAGTCTGCTGTGATTCTTATAGGTCTTCCTTTATAGGTCATCTGTTTCTTTTCTCTAACA
>PVJX010004488.1:0-52405 GCA_004027295.1 Dolichotis patagonum | reverse complement strand
AATTTTCAGCTATTATCTCTGTAAATAGCCTCTAGATAGTATTTGTGATGTCCCCTTCTTTTTCATTTGTACCTATCAATCTTATGTTGTTTCTCTTTACATCATCTTGCAGCTGTGGAATTGTTATTTCCTGAGTCCTTGTTATTTTTTTAAAAAATCTTTTCTGTTCACTAGCTGCAATCTTGTCTTCAAGATCTCAAAGTCTATCTTTACTTTCATTGAGGCGGTTTTGCCAGCTTTTGATGGAATCTTTTATTTCCTGGATATCTCTGTTTCATGTATTCTGTTTGTTTCTTATATTGTTCATTCAAGGTTTCCATCTTTTTACATTGTTCTTCTAATTTTTTTAATTATGTCTTCTTTAGATATGTTCAGCATTTCTTTCATTACATTTATCACTTCTTTTACCTGGGAGATTATTTCTGATCTGAGTTCTTTTATAGCGTCCCGGATTTGTTTGTTTACTACAGTCACTATCATTTCAGGAGTTTCGGGTATATGGCTTACATTTTGTTCTATGTGCACGTCTCCTAGGCTTGCTTGGGATGGGCTGGAGGTTTGAGATTGTATTTTGCTCTTTCGTTTTGTCATTTTCCTGTGTTCCCTTAGGGAAGCTGAAGGCAAGGTCCCAGTTGTTTCTTGGAGAATATATATCCTTACTGCAGGAAGTTTCCTCAGTTGAGTGGAAGTCGTTAGACAGGCCTTACCAGGTGGCTCCAGCCACTTGGCGTTGCTAGGGGTGGCCCAAATAGGGCCAGAGGGACCTTCCGGTGGGTGGGTCTTCCAGTGATGGCAGGGACAGAGCCCTGCCAGTCTCAGACATACGTGGTGGCTCCCTTTGAGATGGAAATCGCTGTGCGAACTTCTGGAGCGTGAGGTGCAAGGCAGGAGGCTGTGGGCCACTTGGGGGTCACTTTGTAATTACAATTTTTAAAGGAAATGGGGAGGCAGTCTCTCTTTTTAAAAATGTACATAGAGTTTTTGATATTTATCTCTCCAGGCATATGTCTTCTACCTACTTCTAATTGGGAATCACTATCATACTGAACAATTCTTTTTGGTTGGGAATATGTCAGACTTATTTTCTGCTGAGACAGAAAACCCTTAAAAACTGATGAGCTAAAATAAAGGATGATGTACTTTAGTGATGTTGCCATGAGAAGCTAATTTCAGCGTTTACTTCCCACAGCATGGTGAACTAAGTATCTAGACCAGCCTTCTGCTGAAAGCATCCTGAAATGCCAGATAAAATAATCTTACATGCATCAGTGTTCTGGCACAAAAGCAGAGAATACCTAGGCCAAACACAAAGGAAATCATTGAAGTAAGCTGTGTTCTGAAGCTGGCCATTGCCCTGAGGTTATTTGCTTCTATTTTTATGGTCTTTATATGGCTCAGGGGTCTGGAAGCAAAACCCAGACCTAGCCAAGATAGAGCATCTAGCAGGAATAGTCTTCCCTGTTAATTTGGAGGCCTGTAGGGCTAAATCAGTCAAGTGTTTCATGATATAGACATTCTTTCCCTTTATGTTCCCAGAAAATCATCTTTCAGAATATTGTTGCAAACAGGAAAAATAAAATCTTTACTGAAAATTTGCTACCTCAAACCAGTGCTCACACTGGTGTGCGTCATAAATTCACACTAAAACATTTAAAATGGTCCTGGACTGGTATTAGTATCAAGGGACTGCTAAAACCTAACATGATCATCATTATCCAGGACACATTGGTAAAATGATAATCAGAATAAGTAGTTTGCAATAAAAATTGCTAGTCACCTAAAAGAACTGGCATCCAGTATAAGAGACTAAGTGGAATTAGACCAGCAAATAGTTCACAATTGGGAATTGTCAGATACAAAAGTTAAAAGTAATTATGTTCAGTGAGAGGTTTAAGAAAAGAACAAATATTTAAAAAATAAGTTCTACAAGTGAATAGTTAGTTCTTGAAAGTAAAATTCAATGACAAGGTATAGAAACAAATAGACTATTGAGGACAATTGGTGTAATGAATGATAAATCTGAAGAAATTAAGAATGTAGCACAGACAAAATGGAAAATGTAAAGAAAATTAATAAAAGGAAATTCTTTTAAGAGAACAGATTATATTCCAAGGAACACCAAGTTTCAATAACAATAATTTAAGTAGAAGATCATGAAATGACATACTAAGCTAAAAGTCAATCCAGAATATTAGCTAGCATACATCTTCTAAAAGCGAGGGCAAAAATAAAGACATACTCAGATGAGTAAAATCTGAACATTCACTGACAGGACCCCTCCCTGCTGTGGTGCTGGGATTGAACCCAGTTTATCTGGACTATTAAGCACACATTCTGATACTAAGCTACATTCGCATCCCTGTACCACTTTCTAAGTAGACGAAACATGGTCATAGGTACAGTCATGACTTAGGATGAAATGATGATCAAAGAGAATGGCAAATAAGTTAATAAAAATCGACAGGCTAAGCAATAATGACAGTATCTTCTAAGATTAAAAAGCAAAAAAGAACCAAGCATGGTTCTACACTTGGGAGGCTGGAGCAGGAAGATCAGATTAAGTTCAAGACCAAACTGAACTACATAGTGAGACCCTGTCTCAAAAAGCACAACAAAACAAAATGAGAAGTGATCATTTTGAGAAATTCCAGTATGTAATTTTATTTTTCTTGTCCTAGAGTAGAGTATCACTATGGTATTGAACATAATATGCAAATCTTGAAATACATACCTTGGGAAATTCATGAGCTACAATACTGTGGAAAAAAACGGCATCTTTAATTGTCAAGCTCTGTCTGGATACCACCGTATGAAGCTCTAGACAGGGGTTCCAGTGATTGTATAGTACCAAGTTTATTTGAACTCTTTAATTCTAAAACTCTCCTTGTAAGAAGAAAGTGTTCCTTCCTAAAATGTACAAGACTTGAAGTCTTAACAGAAATCTGTACTTTGCTAAATTGCTTTTTATATTTATCTTTTTTTTAAGCAATTAGTTTAGAAATGGTTTAGTGGTTGGGTTAATTAATTGGTTAAGCTAGTTACAGCTCTTCCCCCTTCCCCCATAGGATTAACAGTACTGTATATTTTTAAAATCTTGTATTATATTCTCTACCATATTCTATTGACCGTAAATGCTTCTTTTGAGTGGTATTTATGGTATGTACCATTTCTATGTGTATTTTGTTTTGTTTTCTTTCCCAGTACTGTGGATGGAACCTAGTGAGACATCAGCTCCTCACACCACTACCACCACCCCTTGCCCCTGCTCCACCCCTCCTCCGCTTCCACACAGCCCTTTAATTTTTTTTTTTTTTTTTTTTTTTAGTTGCCCGGGCTGAACTCAAACTTTCAATCTTCCTTTTTCAGAATGCTGGGATTATGGCATAGGCCACTGTGGCCAGCTAAAACTTTGGTTCTTAAAAGATTAATAGCCCAGATTTCCTTTTTGTTCTTTGCACATTTGCTTTATGAAGCAAACTGATAATGTATATTATTAGTGCTTTGCCAGTGAATGTTTTCAGTTTAAGACAAAGTTTCATATAAAACTAAACTTTTCAAAATAAAACCTAAAGTTTTCTTAAAATTTTTTTGGCTGTGTATATGTACACCTTTTTCTAGCAGCATTGTATATTATTATAAATTCCTGAAAATGTTAAAATTGTGTACAGTTGCACTAGTTTTGGAGACGGTCAGCTCACCCAAAACACTGCAGCCTTGTATCAGAATGCTAATGAAAATAAATATTAGAACATTAGAATATTTTAAAACATTCGAGTTTGTCACGAATAGGGAAATACTATGGTCAATTGAGGATCTTAAAAAGCTATGAAAGACGTGAAAGGAAGGTTGAGGCTTCAGTAGTGTGGAGAGGGTGAAATGCATGAGGATCTGGGGAGGAGTCACACAGCAGTTTCCAAACAGCGCTGTGGCCTAGAGGGAGAGCCTGGGTGAGGGGGGCTGCGTTCAGCTCTGGACTCTGAGCAGCTCACTGCCTTCCACGGAGCTGCCTGCTTTGGGTTTCGCTGCTGGTAACTGACAGTGCAAAAAGCATAGTCTGAACAGAGTCATGTACAAACAAATGGGATTTTCACCTTATGCTAAAGCCATTGCCTTTGTTTTACCGATGAGCTAATTTGTTTTATGGAAAAGCTTTGTAACAGAATGGGCTATTCTAAGAATCTAAGAGATGGCTTCTGTTTTTGTGTTAAGCTTTCTGATAAGTCTGTGAGCTTTTCTGAACTGACTTGTGTGTGTGTGTGTATGTATGTCTGAGAGGGGGAGGGGGAGGGACGGAAGGACAGGAGAGGGGTAGGAGGAGAGAGAACTGGAAATACAACTAAAAGTATTTCAGTGTTTTTTGAATAGTCATTTTTAATGGCTACTGAATATTACACCGAATAGATGTGGTTTAGGTACCATTTCTCTGCTAAAGGATATGTAAGTTGTTAATAGTTTTTCATTATCTTTAACCAACGAACATTTGGTGGAGGAAGAAGAATAAAAGGACTTTTTGCCTGGTGTTGTTTTATTACAGTGAGTTGTTGGAATTGGTGGATCAAAGACTGTGAATTTGATAACTTTTGATATGTATTGTCAGTGGACTTCCCAAAATGGTCCTAGGTCCTTGTTCAAGTGTGTATATTATATGGTGCATACCCATAATCCCAGCACTCAGAAGGCTGAGGCAGGAGGATTGTGAGTTACCAGCTTGGTACATAGCAACATGCTGTCTCAAAACAAAACAAAAACAAAATTGTACATTGCATATATTTAAAAATTATCTCTAGTTAGGCAACAGCAAATATTGTTAGTACTAACATCTGTGTTTACTAGATTCCAGGGCCTGGGCTAAGTACAGTATATTTAATGTCATATTTTAGTTCTATTTTTCATTTTCTTGATCACTAGTGAAGCTGGATGTCTTCAAATACAGTATATTTACTGTTTGTATGTAAAGGATTTATAAGAAAACATCACTCCTATCCTTTGTGGCAGACTTAGTGCTCTGAGTACATTCTGAAAGGATTGCTTAGGAGCAATTCTTTTTTTCTCCTTAAAAATACAATGACAGTTCACATCTTAATAACAGGATGTGGAAACAGGGCTTGAATTTGTGATCCTCTTCCTGCTTCAGCCTCCCACAGTGATGGGATTACAGCCATGCACAACCATAACTGGCCTTTGTTTTTTTGTTTTGTATGCTAGCCATATTTGATTTTTAGTATCCATACCTGATTTTTTTGTTTTGTTTGTTTTTGTGTTTTGAGACGGGGTCTCATTATGGAGCGCAGGCTGGCCTTGAATTCACTGTGTAGCACAGGCTGACCTGGAGCTCGTGGTGGTCTTCTTTCCTCAGCCTCCTGAGTGCTGACTGGGATTGTAAATGTGCACCACCACGCCTGGCCATACTTGATTATTAAACTTTCCTCGGATCTACACTTTGTATAATTCTTTGGCAGTTTTGCTATAATACTATTGCTGTACACATTACAGTAATGGAATTTTATTATAAACTTACAATTAATCATCAGGCACGGTGGCTCATGCCTGTAATCCTAGCACTCAGGAGGCTGAGACAAGAGGATCACTGTGAGTTTGAGGCCAGCTTGGGCTACAAAGTGAATTGAAGGCAGCCTGCACTGTACAGTGAGACCTTGTCTTAGAGAGAGAGAAAGAGAGAAAGAGAGAGAGAGAGAAATACTATATTTGCCACCATCTAAATTAGTGTCTGATAAGACTATGTAGTCAGTAGTAGTTACTAAGGCTGATTTGTGAGTATAGTATCCTTTTCTAAGTACAATGGCATTGCTAAAAATAGAAGGTTCTTAAAGAGATTTTGTACAACTTTAATGGGCAAAAACCTTAGATACTGAATTTAGCTGGGTTTATAATTTTGGCTGTACTTTTTATTAGCTTTAGAACCTTAGGTAGATGGCTTATGTTCTTATGTTCTCAAAGGTAGTTAATACAGCATTTGGTATAAAGTATATGTGGAAAGAAGAAATATATATATGGAAAGGGGGAGGGAGGCAAAACTGAAAACTATACATACTAGGAAAAGAAAAACTTGTGTAAATATTTTAATACTAAATTTGTTAGACATCATGAGATTTACACATTACTTTTGGCCTCTACAAGAGGTGCCCACAGTGGTGACCATTAGCCTCCAGGCGTTTCCTGGATTGGTATGTGGCAAACTGCTGAAGTGTGTATGCACCATACATGTATAAATATAGAGATAGTGCGTACTCATTTCAGTCTGAAATAGCTACAGTTTTCCTTTGTTTTGTCGCGCTGAGGATTAAACCCGTGACCTTTGAACTGAACTGCATCCCCATACATATATACACACAGCCATTCAATTCATTTAGAAACAGATCTCTCAGTAAGTTGCCTAGGTTGGGGTATGGGGAGGTTTAGGGATGTGGAAACAGGGCTTGAATTTGTGATCCTCTTCCTGCTTCAGCCTCCCACAGTGCTGGGATTACAGGCATGCACAACCATAACTGGCCTTTGTTTTTTTTCTTTTGTCATTCATGACAGTGGTTTGGAAGGGTTTCCTTATTCTATTTTGTTGACATGAGGTTTCATATGTAGCCCATGCTCTCCTCAAACTTGGTGATCCTCCTGCCTAAATTTCTAGAATTATAATCACAGGCCCCCATGCCTGACTTTGAAAGAATTATATTTTGACTGCCTTCTCATATCTGGCATTTTGATAAAATTAATTCGGACACCAATACACAGGTGAAAAACTTGTCCTTTGTGGAATTCACAGGTGGAAAGAGAGGACATATGCAGAACTAAGAAACAGTCAAAACAGGTGACCCATTTTAAAGTGTAGTGTAGTTAGTGTCTGTTAGATAGTAAAATCTCAGTCCATGTTAGCCCCTTATATTGGATACTTTCTAATGTTTTTGTTTTCTGTTTTTATTTTTTAGATAGGGTCCTGCTATATAGTTCAGGCTGGCCTTGAACTCACTGTGTAGCCCAGGCTGGCTTCAGACTCAAGGTGATCCTCTTGCCTCAGCCTCCTGAGTGCTGAGATTACAGGCATGTGCTACTACTCCCTCATCACATTTTAAAGTCTCTGTGGAGCCACATGTGGTGGCGCACACCTGTAATCCCAGCACTCAGGAGACTAAGGCAGAACTGCCCCAAGTTAATGCCAGCCTGGATTACATAGTGAGTCCAAGGCCAGGCTGAACTACATAGCAAGACTCTGTCTCAATCAACTAATCAAAAAATAAAGTCTCTGTTGGTAGACAGACTTTGGTAATAAAAAGGAATGATTTGATCAATTACATAGGACAGGATGTCAATTGAAATATATCATGTATATATGTGTGAATTTTTTTTTTTTTTTTTTTTTTTTTTGGTACTGAGGATTGAACGACTTTGTGCTTGCCAGTCAGGCACTATTGGTGAATTTTTATGTATGTGGTTTTGAAAATTTATTGACAGAAAAGCTAAGTTTGTTATGGTTTGGTCTTTTTCCTTTTTACTGTGTCTTGATGTTTTAAGTTTCTGGTTTGCATGAGAGAACTAAAGACAATATGAAGAGAATGCTGATAGTATTTTAAAGAGTAAGAGGTCATTGTTCTGATGGGGACATGTTTTTAATTCAGTCAGAGTGTATGGTTGATTACAGTTTGATTCTGAAGTTAGTCTCCCTGGGTTTAAAGTCCAGTGTTTCCGCTTAATAGCTAGGCAGCAAGCAAGATGCTTAACCTTCCTGAGTTCCTTTTCTCAGGTCTAAATGGGCTCATAATTGTGCCTGATTCACAGGGTTTAATTGATGGTTAATTGAGATATGGTATATAAAACGTTTAACAGAACATCCAATTAGTAATTGCTGTTACTAATTAAGTATTCTGAGACTACATCTAGTAATAGCTACTAAAATCCAGATAGACATCCAGAATTCACCAGTTCTTAGAATTCAAGTGACCTGCCAGGTATGTTAAGCAAAATGAAACTCTGAAGGTACATCTCCCCATGTTGGTTACGTAAGCATATGCAGAGTGAATAGGATAATAGAAGGTTTTTTTTTTTTTACTGAATTTGGAAGTGAGTTTTCTGTATGAGCTATTGAAAATTAACTTAAAATGGCACATTAATTCTGTTACTTTCCCCTCTGATCAATTATTTTCCTATGATAATTTTTAATATGTTTTTAAAAACAAAACAATCATTTGAGAAAATAGAAATAGAATAGGATAGTTTTTTCCCACTCTCCTTGACAATACAGTGGTAGTTCAAACCTAAGAGAGTGAAATATATGTGAGTACTTGATTGGGTGACACAGAACTCAGGTTTAAAGTCCTGGAAGTTGCCAGTTCTGGTAGCACATGTTTGTAATCCCAGCACTGGTGGAGGCTGAAGCAGGAGGACTGATGTGAGTTCAAGACTGGCCTAGTCTCCAAAGTGAGTTCAAGGCCAGCCTGCACTGCATAATGAGACCCTGTCAAAACAAAGAAACACAACGAAAAAAACAAAAAAAAGGGAAGTAAGAAGTGTTTTTGTGTTGAAGCCATGGAAACAGCACAGTGGTGGTTACCAGCGCCATAGGGGAAGGGGCATTGAGACTGGACAGGAAGGGAACATTAGTCCAAGGGCCCAAAGGCTTAGTGACACGGGCTGAGTGAGTGAGGTTGAGTACTGTCTTATACAGCGTGGTGACTGTACTGGATGACCACGCTGAAACAGTGCATTTCAGAGGTTCTCACCACAGAGAAGTGAAACGTGCGTGAGATCTGGATATGTTCACTAACTTGATTTGATTATTGGGTAATATACCATTATTTATCAATTTACAGTAAAAATAAATAATTTGAAAACAGATATACTATGCTGTAAAATGATTTATCTTTTTTTTCCCTCTTATGACACTAAGAATCAAACTCGGGGGCTGTTCCACTGAGTACTACACTATCAGGCCCTCTTTAAATTTTATTTGGAGGACCCAAGGATTTAGCTCAGCGGCACAAGCCCTTGCATGATAGTTGTGAGGTCCTAAGTTTGATCCCTGGTATCAAAAAAAAAAACAATTATTTGGAGGCAGGGTCTTGCTAAGTTGGCCAGGCTGGTCTTGAACTTATGATCCTCTTGACTCAGCCTCATGAGTAACTGGATGGTTTATCTTTTTATAGTAAATATTTCAGATTTGAGGAAAGAATTTATTTGGAATTACTGTTTAAACACTGTTTCAGATTTAGTTTTTTTCAGAATTAACTATATGTATGCCTATTACAGTAAAATATAGATCATTCAGGAATATAGATTATAAAGTCTTACCATTCAAAGACATACTCTTTGTTTATCATTCATACAGATGATGTGTTAAAATTGCATTTTATTTAAATTCTCTTTGTGTTACAATTATCAATATCTCTTATAAAAATATTATGCTTAAATATTCCATGTGATAACTAATTTTTCTGATTTGGGGATATCTGTCTATATCTAGATAGATAGAATTCCTCCTTATTCTGTGTGACATCTGCCTTATATAGATAGATACAGATGTATACACATATATAATTTCCTTTTTCCAGAATTTATGAGTCTTGGGTATTACATGTGTTGATGATTCTTTTCTTTGTTGCAGACTTAGAAGAGTAAATGGGTCCGATAATTGGAATGACTCCAGATAAGAGAGCTGAAACCCCAGGAGCTGAAAAGGTGGCAGGACTAAGTCAGATTTACAGGATGGGAAGCTTACCTGAGGCTGTTGATGCTGCCCGGCCAAAGGCTGCCCTCGTGGGCACTGAGTCCGCAGATGATGAGCTGACAAACTTGAACTGGCTTCATGAAAGTACTAATCTCCTTACCAACTTCAGCCTTGGCAGTGAGGACCTTCCAGTGGTGAGCCCATTGTGTGACATAGAAGGAGACGACGTGCCATCCCGAGGGCCATCCTGCTGCCAGAGCCTGGAAAAACAGTCAGCCACCTCGAAGCCCCCGTACTCCTTTAGTCTTCTCATTTATATGGCCATTGAGCACTCTCCCAATAAATGTTTGCCTGTCAAAGAAATTTATAGCTGGATTCTGGACCGTTTCCCATATTTTGCTACTGCACCAACAGGATGGAAGAATTCTGTTCGTCATAATCTATCCTTGAATAAATGTTTTCAGAAAGTGGAGCGAAGCCACGGCAAGGTCAGTGTTTATGAACATTGCATATTTAGTAGGGAAGTTAATATGGAACCCTTAGAACATGAGCAAATCAAGGAAGACAAAGTTGGGTTGCATTGCGATTGGTAGTAGCTCATCTGATTTTACTTGAGGTATTTTAAAATTTCTTAAGTATTGATAGAAACCTAGTAGATTTATATTTAATGTACTATAGTTACCTACATTATGTTTTCCAGTTTTCCAGTGTTATATTTTTAGTTTTTTAGCACTTTTGTAATTCCTGTTTATTCTGTGTGACATCTGCCTTAGAAAGTGTAGACCATTTCTGTTAACATAAATGATACGATTGGGGTTAAGTCTAGTTTGCCATGACAATATCCTCTGAGAAACGTTTTCCACAGTGCGCTCTGCATGCAAGGAGCTTGCAGTGGAGCAGGGTGGACAGGTGACGCACATATGAAGGAGCGGTGAATATTATGCATTGTTCAGATTTCACTTTTGAGGATGACACAAAAAACTTTGTTTTGGTTTGTTTTGTTTTGTTTTGTTTTGGTTTGGTTTGGTTTGGTTTGGTTTGTTGAGACAGGGTTTCCGGTATGTAGTTCAGGCTGGCCTTGAGCTCACTGTGTAGCCCCAGCTGGCCTCGAACTCTCAGTGATTCTCCTGCCTCAGCCTCCTGAGTGCTGGAATTACAGGTGTGGGCCACCACACTTGGCTAAGTCAAAAAACATTTTAGGGCTGGGGATTTAGCTCAGCAGCACAAGCACCTGCCTGGCAAGCGCAAGGTTCTGAGTTTGATCCCCAGTCCCCCCCCTAAAAAAAGAAAAGAAAACATTTTAAAACAAGGGTGTATTGAGACTTTCCTTCGCTTCACTTGTGACAATGAGAATGGTCAAGCAGCACTGTCTTATGCAACATAAATTCCTTGCCAAAGGAAGAGTTAAATAACTGCCAGTGGAGTTAAGTCAGTGAAGATACGGGATTTGAACAGTTGAGCTGCCTGCCTCATATCTAAATCTACTGGCTTACTTAGAGTCTTATCCAACCTACAGCCACACCACGGGGACAAGATCAGCTTTAGAAATTCATCTTTGCCTTGGTTTGTATTAGTCTGCAATTCATTCTTATTTGCCTGGACTCTTATTTTTTTCTTCTCCTGTTAACCTGTTACACATTAGTGTTCTTCACCACTTTGTCTTTTTTTTCTTTTTTGGTACCAGGAATCGAACTCAGGGCTTTGTGTTTGCCAGCAGGTGCCATACCACCAAGCTACATGCTTGGCTCTACTTTGCCTTTTTTATTGTTTCCTTGTTTTCATGGATAATCTCATCCATTCCCATGGCCTCATGCACTGTCTGGATTCTAGTGGCTCCCAGATCTTCCTTAAAGGCCAAACCTAAGCTTGCGACTAATTGTTAGATCTAGAGGTATCTTAAATTCAGTTTACACGAAGGTAAATCTTATTTTCCTCTGTTACCTCCTAGGACAGTTGTGGTGAACCTGTGCCACACATGTTCCATTATCACTGAGAGCCCCTAAAAGGGTCCCCATCACTGTCCTAGGGTCTGTTTGGATTTTAAAGTAGAAGTCTGAGTCATCATGGGTATCTGCCTTTCACTGTTCCCAGTTACTTAAATGTTAAATTTGAAGGGAATTTAGAAATTATCCTGATGAACTTTTCCTCAGGGAATCGAGACTCCAGATAGGTAATGTTAATTGACTGTAGTCTCTTTAAGTGCCTGCCTGGCAAGCGCAAGGTCATGAGTTCAGTCCCCAGTAAGGGGGGGGGCACGGACCTGTAGTCTGAAAAGCCGAAGGGAGAGTCTAGCAAACACAATGTTTGGTAACTAACATCCATGCATATCTAAGAATTGCTATTTGATTCTGGCCATTTCCTTCTGTTTCTCCTGTAGTATTGGCCTAGTTCGGATCTTTCTGCTTTCTCATTAGATTGGACTACAATGTGAATATATATAAATTGATGGTCAGGCTCAGCACAGAGGCACACACCTGTAAGTCTGGAAGCTGAGGTAGGAGGATGACAAGTTTGATCTCAACCTGGATACTTTAGCAATTCTGAAATCCCATCTCAGAATTGAGAACATTTTAAAAGGGATTGGGAATGTAGTTCAGTGCAAAGGCCCCAAGTTCAATCCCTAGTAGGTAGGAAGGTAGGTGCATTGGTAGGAGGGGTGAGCAGGTGGATGGATGCATGGGGCGAGTCAGATGTTCATATTTTAGTGTCATTTTACTTCAGTTTTGTGACTAGTGAACTTAATAATATAGTATATTATATAACACTGAGTAAAAGCCAGGCTTCTCGGTATAGTTTTGTAAGGCTCCCCAGAGCTTGAGCTCTTTCCGTTATTCCATGCCCTGCCCTTTACTAGAGTACTAGCTGCTCTGTTGCACTATAGATGGCCGTTGCTTATTTTGTCACATCTAATTCTCTGTGGGGTTCCTTCCCTGCTCTTCAGAGCCAGCTACCTCTCAAATACTTCCTTCATTTGCGCATCCAGTTTGTACTCCTATAACGTTTTGTTACTTTATTACAGTATGTGCTAGTTTTGTTCAAGTTTATGTCTCCCACCAGGGCAGGCATGAACTGTGTGTCACAAGCTATCATGGATCCTTGTTTCAGTTATAATGGAAATTAAAACTGAGGCAACAGCACAGATTTATAGCCAAGAGCTTTAATTGGAGAGGAAGAGAAAATGGAAAGGGACTTGACACAGCTCTCAGGTCAGATTGGCCCCGTAACAAAGAAAAGTAAATGAAAAGAGGAAAGATTTCAGCTGAGGAGGTGAAGGGGCCGTAGGTCTGACAGATGTCCCTGGTCTGTTAACCAAGGGCAGGAGGCCCTTTTAAAGGGTTGCTGAGGTGCGTGAGGGTTTGTTATTCCCATCTTAGTTCCAGTTTCCGTAAGATCGTTATTTCTCTGTCTGTCTGTCTGTCTGTCTGTCTGTCTCTTTCTCCCTCTCTCACTCTTTCTCACTTCCTGTTTGTCGGTCTGTCTCTCTCCCCCACTCCCTCTCTGAGAGGTGTCTCCCTGCTGTGGAGGTTCTGCTGGAATCCTAGGCAGCTGCAGAGTGAGGGCAGTGACTGCACACTCTGAGGTTCCCATCCCAAGGGGTAAACACAGTAGGTGAACGTCCCTGCAAATCTTTTTATTGTGGGGTCCTCAGTCTTGAAGGGATGAGATAGGTTGTGTGAATGTAGGAGTAATAAGCCATATATTACCAATTCTTATGCAGATACTCCTTACAGTTAATATGCCTATATGTGGAAATGAGCAGGGGTCTAACCCAAAGTTTAAGATAATAAAGGAGACAAGATTCAGAATAACTTTTAATTACCTATTGGGCATCTCTAGGTCCCAGTGAGTAGTTACTGTTTTTAACAAAAGCAGCCAAGTCCCTGTCTCAGAAGAAGACAGAAATCATGCTTTTAATTTGTAACAGGTTAAGGGCTTGATCCTCAGTGGTGATCCCTGACAGTTTCATTTTCTTGCATAGTGCATTTTTGGAGTCACTTCAGCAAGGTCATTCTGGCTTTGGTGATATACCTAGATTTTGAGGTAGATAAGATTGTTTGGGATGGTATGGGTGGGGTCATAAGGGAGGAAAGCACATCACACTTTTAATGGGCAGCCAGTCCTGAGTGGGGGCCCAGGAATGCAATTACCTTTTGTCCCTTTGGTGTCTCTGTCTCACATGACCAAAGAGTTTATTGCAATAGTCACTGGGTTATTGTCCTAGTTATCCCCTAAGCTGTGATGTGATTCCAGCCTGATGTGAAGATTCCACCCACCCTCCAGGCACAGCTGAATGTTCCCAGGTAGGCAAAACCAGTTGGCTTCTTCCCCCTCCCACTTAGGTTGAGAAATCCACAACCTTTTCAAAAGTTCAACCTTGTTTAATTTTAATGGTAAACTGTGGGTGGACATTCAAGTTTCTGATTTTTTGTTATAAGCACTACTGCAATGAAAATAGTACATACATTTTTCTGCTTGCTTGCCTGATTTCTTCCTGAGGCTAAATTTCTAGTCAAATTGAAAGAATGGAGGTGAGTGTGGTAGTGCACACCTGTAATCCCAGCACTTGGGAGACTGTGGCAGGAAAATGAAGTTCAAGGCTACATCGTGGGTTCCAGCCCAGTCTGAGGGTAGGGAGCCTGTGGGCCCTGCCGCCACTGTTCACAGTAGTGAATGTACACATTAACATTTTTTTTCTTTTTTTGGTCTTTTTGAGACAGGGTTTCACTATGCAGTTCAGGCTGGGCTTGAACGCACTTTGCAGCCCAGGGTAGCCTCGAATTTGTAGTAGCCTTTCCTTACCTCAGCATCCCCAGTACTGGGATTACAGGCATGTGCCAACATGCTGCACCACATTAAAATTTTTGATACATATTGACAATTTGCCTTTCACATGATGTAACAATACACTCTGCCTAACTAACAATGTTTCCATGTCAGATTTCTGCCAGGAATAGGCAGTGTCTTGTTTTAATCTTCAGTCTGCTGAAAAGTAATATGCCATTATAATTCTTCCTCTTCTTCTGTCCCCTCTCCTGCTGACTCTTCACTTCTTTCAGTTTGTTCTTTTTTTTTCTCCCTCTTTCTCCAAGAAGGTTGAGCTACGTCCTCACCCTTTTTATTTTTTTACTTTGACCAGGCTGATTTTGAACTTGCAAATTTCCTGCCTCAGCATCCCAAAGGCTGAGATTACATGTGTGCATCACCATGCCTGGCTATAATTATATTTCTTTGTTTATTCAAAACAGACATATTTTCTATTGGCCTCTAGTTCTTTTGTCATATAAATGAAGACATTATTTCTAGTCTGTATTTGTTAGGTAGATAAATTGCTAAGTAACAGTAACAACTACATTCTGGAGTATATAACACACCAGACATCTGTGTGCTTAACTATTTTACTATACTCTTCTAGTATCTATTGAAGTATTATGCCTTAGTTGTAATTCAGTAGTTGAGTTTTTAGTAATGCTGCTACTACTGCTGCTGATACTGATACAGGAGAATGAAACTCCCAACCTACTATGTCTGTGAGTTCGTGTTCTCTAAAATTGAAGAATGAATTTTAGGAACAACAGAGGTGAAGAGTAGAATATATTTATTGAGAGAAAGCTTCTGTCTAGAGAGAGACAGAAGGGGGTCCCGAGCGGGTTCCCAGCACTCTGTCTTTTCCAGGGACTTTTATAGAGTAAATCATGGGTTCAAGGTAGGGGAAGACTAGGAACTCACAAGGCAGGTGGGCATGAGGTGGGACATAACTATAGTTAGCTAATAAGATCAATAGTTTAGGTAAAATTGATTACATTAGGGACAAATGGGGAAGCCAGTCACATAGAAAGAAGGCATTCTTACAGAGCAGTGACTCTTTCCTAGGGGGATGGGAACTATATAAGGTGTCAGTCCTCAGGATATGGGTGCATTTGTTTGGTCTTTTGTCTTGAGGCCTGGTCCACAGCAGGAGGCGTCAGCTTCCTGGCAGTTTCCAGGTGTCAGCACTGGCTCTATTGAGGACCTAGCCCTGTCTCACTGCCTATAATATTTTTGACTAACTCAGCTGCTTGCTACACTACTACTAGTAATAGCAACAAGAGCAAAGCCTCAGTTTCTTTTTTTTTATATATATCTTTTTTTTAAAGACTCAGTTTCTATGTGCTGTGTACTCTTTGAAATATTTTATATTAATTAACTCAATACACATAATAACTCTGCGAGGTAAGTAGCACTGATGGCATTAAGATAGAGAAGAATCATGTGTTTTGACCAAGTTACAAAAGTTGGAATTTGAACCTAAGTAGTCTGATACCAGTCTGTGCTCTTGACCATTACACAGTATGAATACAACATACAGGATCAACAGGGAAAAGTTGTTTTCAAAACCAGTCTAATAAAGCTGATGAACCTCAGCAAAAATTGATAAAGAATAACAGTAAAAGGTATAGATAAATAATATTAGGGATGCTAAGGTTAGATACTGCTAAGAGGATATTATGGAGAAGTTTATGGGGATATTTGAAAATTTTGATGCAGTTAATATTTAAGAAGAAAGAAAAATATGTAGGAGCATATAACTTTGTAAAACTGAAATAAAATGTAAATAATCTATAATAATTGAATGAACCAAAGCAGTAGTCACAAATGAAACTCTCCCTCTACCCCCAAAGGAAGCATCAAAGCCACATGATTTTGTGTCTGAGTTTTGTCTAACAATGACAGATTTTGAGACAGGACTTGCTAAATTGTCCTGCTGAGCTCAACTTGCAATCCTTCTGCTTCAACCTCCACAGATCTAATGTTGTCCTTGTTTTTTTGAGACAGACTCTCACTATGTAGTTCAGGCTCATCTTGAAGTTGCAGTGATTCTCCTGCCTCAGCCTTCCAAGTGCTGGGATTACAGGCATGTGCCATCACACGCAGCTTCATTAGATCTTTAACTAGTACAAAAAGGAAAGAAAAACTATGAAAGTAGGAAAGGAAATGACACAGTCATTCACATATGGTAAGATTGTATATATAGAAAATCCATTTTGGTCAAGTTAATTGGAATTAATAGTTTAACAAGGTTACTTAATACAAAATCAGCATCTAAAAGCTCAGTTGTATTAGTAGTCATCTGTTAGAAAATGAACACATTTAAAGTAACATTAAATAGAAGTATCAACAGACGTGTGAGACCTCTATAGAGACACACAGAAGACTGAGGTGAATAGGTACCACGTGGAGAGACAGCAGCTCTCCCCCAGCTGCAGTGTGGCAGTCACTTCCAGTAGGATTTAGGGGAGCGGTAACTGATCATTAACAAGCACCAAGATTCTGTAATTTCATAAAAGTTCAAAGCTTTGGCAAAGACGTGTAAAGATGAACGAGGTGGGACAATGCTGGTGTTGTATTAAATAGCAAGGTGAAACAGTGTTAAGGTGCTCAAGACAAAAATTTTTTTGTTTTAGTTTTTGGGTTTTTAAAATTTTAATTTTTATATTTTTTTGAGACAGGGTTTCACTGTGTAGTTCAGGCTGCCCTTGAGCTCAGTATGGAGCCCAGACTGGCCTCAAACTTACAGCGACCATCTTGCCTCAGCCTCCTGAGTGCTGGGGTTATAGGAGTATGCTACCACACCCAGCAAGACATGATATTATAAATAAATAGACCAATAAAGTAGAATAGAGAGCCTAGAAATAAATCAGTGCATATGCAAGCACTTTGTTATGTAGATAGTAAGAATATTTTTTCTGGTTTTCTATTTTCAAAATTTATAATAGAGGCAACTTTTTTTTCTAATATTATGGAAGCTATGTATTTCTTTATAGCTAGCATCTTAGTTGCACACTGAAAATGGTTTTTTGTATTTTCATTATGAAAGTACTTTCTGATTTTCACTGCTGTTTCTTCTTTGAGCCATAAGTTAAACCGTTATTAAACAGTTTAAATGTATACTATTTTCAAGTTAATTTTTTGTTATTTTTTCTAACCTAATAGGATTGTAACGTATTTATTACACTATATTAGTTATCTATTTCTGTATAACAAATTAGTCCTAAAATTAGTAGCTTGAAACAAGCATTTATTATCTGGCTATCTATGACAGATACTGATCTTTGAGGTTTATTGAAGCCTTCTTTATGGCCTATCACGTATGTAGTTGGGTTTCATGAGTATTCTGTATGTAGTAGAGAATACGCATTCTCCAAGTGTTGGATGCCATGTGCTATGATTATTAATCATTTTCAATTAATCACTTCCTTGAAAGCTCTATCTCCCAAATATAGCACCCAGGAGAGAGGGAAGATGCCACCTTTCCTTTCTCTTGTCATCTCTTAGATTGATTTCCTCCATCACTCCCCTCCCTCATTTTATCCTTTTTTTCCTATGGCTTCAGTAAAGTTATCTTTGTTTTAACACTGTAAATTCCATATTTCATTATCTTATGTAGTCTCTGTTCATTTAGATTTACCCTGATTTACATTGCTTAGCATTGTTTATACATTGAGAATTTCCTTTGTAAGGTTCTCTAGGTAGTGATTTCAGTTTGAAAATTACTTTTAGTTCACCCTTGCTCTTTAAGGGTTAGTTCAAACTGGGCTTGGTGGCACATGCCTATAATCCCAGCATTTTGGGAGCCTAAACCAGGAGGATTTTGCATAGTTTGAACCCAGAAACTCAAAATTTTTTTAAAAAGACAGATGTCTTAGTTACTTTTCTCTCTTTGCTGAGACAAAATACCTGATACCCAAAGTTAAAGGGGGAACAATTTATTTAGCTCAAGTTTATAGAGGTTTCAGTCAGCTGGCTCCAAGTGAGAGAGGTGTGGCAGACAGTTGTCACAGAGGGGAAACAGTTCTTGGCAAGCAGAAGATAGCAGAGCAACAAGGAAGGGAGCTTAGCAGCTCTTTTCTGCCCCTTTTCTGCTCTATCTAGGCTACTGGGATTAAAGGCGATGCCAAACTAATCAGTGGGCTGATTTAGTAATCACACACCCTTACTCTCCCAGCATTACACCATATATCAATCACGCACTCACGGTTCAGCCACCTCTGGAAAAGCCCCACCAGTGACTGCATGAGAGTTTGTTGGGGGCGGGGGGTGGAAGGACACTTCTAGACATGAGCCTTAGCAGCGGGGACGGCTGAGGCTCTGTGTAGAGGCCCTGGGTCCATTCTCCATATGGTTAGAAAGGAGGGGCAGTATGGAGTTCCGCTGTGAATGTACTTTCCCTGGCCCTTAGTGTAATTGCCTTATTCTTACTAAGCTGGCTTTTCTTTCTTCCAAAAAAGCCTCAAGAATTATAATCATTATGAATCATTTGAGTATTGCCTTTGCCATTCATCGTTGTCTAAAACTTTGTCTTGTGTTCAAATTTTCCTTTTTATCCTTCTGAGCTGTATTCCATGTAAATTTTGCTAATTTCTAGTTTTCTCGTTTTTAGTTATGTCTCAAATATTTTGTTTACCCAGTCCATTGAGTTTCTAATTTGAGTTACATATATATATATAGTTCTGCTCATTTTCAAATCTTTATTTCTACTACTGTCTTTTGACTACATTCAGGCTTTTAAGTTTGGAAAATATTAAATATTATCTGATTATCATAATCCCAATACTTGAAAACCTTTCAAGTACCCTCAGTTGCCTCTTTATCTCTTATCTGTTATCTCCTATGGAATGTTAGAATGGAAGATCAAATTAATCATATTTTGACAGTTACTTGCAGGATTAAATCTAACTTCTTACAACTAAAATTCCTTCCACTTTGTTTTGAGCCTCAGTTACTTTTCTACAATGCAGTAATATGATTAAAATATTTAAAATAGTATCCATCAGTTTTAGGGTTTTGTTGGAGAGGGAATTCATCTAATTGTATATTCCATCATATAGTCCTAAACGGGTATAATTTAGTTTCCAGACTGTATAACCTTCTGTATTATCATAAATTGTACAATATAGGGAAATAAACTGATAAGAAGCTGTATCAATAGGTCAAAAATAAAGAAAAAATTAAAAGAAATCATGTCATCTTTAAACAAAGCAGGAGTTTAAAAGCTGCTAGAATATTCACTGTTTGCCCTCTTGATAGATACAAATATTTTCCTCCAGAACACAATCCATGTCTTCGTTTTTATGTGTGTAGTACTTAGAGCATCCCTAATCCACTGGGGCTCAATTAATGTATATATAATTTAGTGGAGTATATGAGTATGCGAACTGTGTGAGATTCCTTGATGGGACATCTTTCCTTGGTGGGAAAGTCTGACATTTCAGAACATTAGCCATAAAAGTCTGCTTTGATGACCTGCATTTACGAGGACTATCTTGTTTTACCATAAAGTTCTTGCTTTGTTTTTAGCCTAATTCTAATTGCAATAGGTGGTCTCCTTATCTAATTTCTCAATAGATTAAAATTCCTATTCTTTCATAAAATCAATTTTAGAATATGCTGCTAGGTAAAAATTACTTGTTTTCTAGTATTGGAAAGTGAACTCATTTCCCAAGGTACCCAGGGCTTTGCGCGTGCTGGACAAGTGCTTCACCAGGGAAAACACAGGAGAAGTGCAGTGTGGCACAGCCAAGGAGGAAACCCCGAGTACGAGCTTCTCAGTGTCACGTTGTGCAGGCAGGAGAAGCCGAAGGGCTGTGGCTTGAAATGTAATCCGCAGTGTGCCGGTGAATGCTGAGCAGCTGGCCGGAGACAGAAGGTTTAGCGTTTGCAGATTTTTGTGGTAAAAAATATTTCCATTGTGGATAATATCAGGCTACCAACATAATGTTATTAAATGCAGGGTAGAAAAGGGATATTTACAATCAGCACTATACTACTACACTTAAAAAATCCTCGTGATGAGGCCGGGGATTTAGCTCACTGGCATAAGCACCTCCCTGGCAAGCTTGAGGTAGTGAGTTCGATCCTTGGTGCCAAAAAAAAAAAAAAAAGAGAGAGAGAGAATCAGATAAAAAATCCCCATGATTTAATAAAAAAAAAAACCTAATTTATAAAATGGGCAACCATATGAATAGGCAATTCACAGGAGATGGCCAGTTAACATATGGAAAGACTTTCATACTTACAGTAAATAAGGACATACAAAGTAAAAGAACAACACTAACAACAGCCATCCCTCATTCATTTTTATCTATTAGAATGTAAAAATTTTAAATATCTGATAATACCAAATTAAGTCAGGACATGCGAAAATATGTAATTTGTCCGCCCTCCTTTTTTTCCCTCGGCAAATGGAACCCAGGGCATTATGCAAAGCTAGGTATGCATTCTGTCACTGAGCTGTATATATATCCCTCAGCTCAAGCATAAATTAGGGTGACCGGTCTAGAGGGCAGTAGTTACTAGAATTACACAGGGACTTGTTTTTTGATCTAGCAGATCAGATGCTGCTCTCTCCCACAGAGTATCTTCATACGTGCACACAAGAAGAGTTAGTCACTATGGTGTCATAATACAGATGTGTAATATAGATGCAGAGCCATGTATCCCGTGCGGGACAGTCTGTGGTAGTGCTCAAAAAGCGACCCAGTCTTGTCCGTAATTTTTAAGTGTGCCTTATATAATTTGAGTACTTTTGGATGTTCAGAGAAAGAAATCAAAGAAATAAGAGCTAACGAATGGGAAAGTGTACAGTTCAGAATATGGGTAGAGTTTGATAAAGAGAAAAAATTATTTTGCTATTAAAACATAAAGATAAATACAGAAATTGTAAATATTGGAACAAAAATTGGCAAGCTGCCACCACCGTCAGGGTGGGGCTGAAGGAACTTGTGGATGGTGGTGGTCACTAAACCCAATAGACCACTTTGCTTAATTGCTGAGAGTCAGACAAAAAGGAATAGATTGAAGTACAATGGGAAATGCATATGAGTTTTTTTCTTAACTGATAAGACATTTTTAAAGTTAATGTCGCAAAGTGACAGTATTTTTCTTCTACTCTGTGGATGGCAATTAAGTTATCCATTAAATGTTGAAATTGAATTTGATAACCTTGATAGCACTTTTCTAATGAATTAAGTGCCATCTAGAGATGATAATCTCCAAAGAAGGTAATGCCACAAGATTTATTTTTTTAAATTTTTATTTTATGTTATGTTATGTTATGTTATTTGTGAGACAAGATCTTGCTATGCAGTTCAGGCTGGCCTTGAGCTCACTTTGTAGCCCAGGCTGGTCTCAAACTCTAAAGGATCCTCCTGCCTCAGCCTCCTGAGTGCTGGGATTACAGACATGCGCCATCACAGGCAAGGTTTATATTAAGCTATAAAGTAGTAATCATACCAGTACAACAAGCTAGTAAGATTTTTTTTGTCTTTTGTCATCCATTCCACAGTTACTTCTCAAAAGGCAGATCCAAAAATCTTGGTTTGTTATTTGTCTCAGAATTTAAAAATTACAAAAGGTAGATTTTCTACCTACTTTAAAAAATTTTTATAGGCCAACTGAAATATTATTTATAACCGATATTTTAATACAGAAACATGGAATTAAATTTTGCTTGCTTTAGTACAACTTTAATCAGTTACTTTTTAACTTCATGGCTGTAAAAACCATTGAAGCCAGGCATGGTGGAACGTACCTATTATCTCAGCACTTGGGAGGCTGGGGCACGAGAGTCCTAGGGAATTGGAGGCCAACCTGGGCCACACAGCCCTGCCTCAGAAACAAAGCCACTGAAGAGGTGGGGCAAGGCAAGGCGGCTACGAAACATTTCATATTCCCCACATGGATTCTCTAAAACTTTCATTGCAGTAAGTCCTTTTAAAGTTTCGGTCCTAATATATTCCTCATATCTTCAAAACCTTCAGTGGTTCCTTTTGAAATTAAATCCAACCTAGTTTCAAAATGCAAAATAGTAAAAGAAAACACATATTTCCTGTATCCATTGCACAAAAGATTTTTTATAGGTGAATTTAGTTCAAAGGCAATACTTGTAAAACTATTACTTACAGCACAGTAACATGGAGGCAGTTCTTAAATAAGAATTAGTTAAAAATAGGTTTCTTTTTGCCTAGACCAGCAAACGCATGGTTTGGTCTCTTGTTACTGATAGTTCAGGAACAGACCCTGTGAAAGGAAGTGCTGCCATGGTAACATAAACCAGACTGTTATTTGAGACCGTACTCAGGACACTTAACTGCCCTGAAACTGCAAGTTTTTGAAACCTGTTCTTGCAATTTGCTATTTCAAGGAAATGGCAATTCGACTGTGATCAAAACAGTTTGCAGTCTTTTCACAGTAGAATTTGAAAAGTAGACTTGAAGTCTAAAAGTGTGATCTCGGGAACACCGAGGCAGAACATGGCCAGGATTGTTAAAGCAGTTGTCTTGTTCAGTGTATAAAAAATAACTCACGTATGTCTTTTCTATATGAAAGTGAAGTGGTTTTGGAGCAACAGATATGGGTGTTACTGTTTTGAAGTTTTATTTCCTACCACCCAGACACATTTGCCATTTAGGCAAGAGATGTGCATCTTAAGTTTTTTCACTTGATCCAAAAATACATTTGTAAAACTTTCTTCAGAAAAGATTATAATGTCAATTACTTTCTGAGTATGATGAGATAGCTTACTGCTGAACACCAGTGTGACAAGACATTCTTAGGTTTTCTCTTCCTATGAAGTAAAGTTGCTAGCATATCTCACAATGTGGTCTTACATTCAGGGTTTCCACCTATCCACAGCTGAGGTTTGTTTCTTAATTTACCCCCCCCCACACACACACACCTTTTTTGTTTTTTGAGGCAGGGCCCCACCATGTAGTTCAGGCTGGCCTCAAACCCTTCTGCCTCAGTGTTCCATGCTCCTTGTTCTTTATAACCTAACTTGTTTTTCTTTTATTGTTAGTTGATTTTTGTTGTTAAACTTCTTCCTCTCTTGGACTTCAGGGTATAAGAAGGTCCTGTTTGTTATTCAAGCAACATTCTGTAACTCTTACTTAATGCCAGTTACGGAGTAACTCTTTGGTATTCATCTATTTTGCAACTGTGTTTCTTCTATTTAAATGGCCTTGTTGAATCTAGTAACAATTCTGTGAAGTGATGTGACTTGTTCTCTTTTTGTAGATAAAATGTGAATGAAAGACAGGGCTCTGAGAGAACAAATGATTAGTCCAGTATCAGGTAGTAAGTCAGTAAGCAGTGATCAAGATCAAGATCTGGTTTTAAATCCATGGAATGAAATTCTTTCTTTACGTCATTTTCTATAAAAACTATGACACAGTTTTCAGAGATAAAAAGTCTGGCTAGTGGACTGATATTAATTTGAAAACTTTTAGAAAGTAGAAGCACTGTGGAGATGGCATTAAGTCTTATGTAGGATTTTAGACAAGCAGAAATGAGTGGGGGACAGGAAGCAAGTACATTTTATTGGTTTCTTTTGTGGTGGGGGAGGATCAACCAGGGATGGCACATACTGTGCAAATGTTCTGCCGCTGAGCTATCCCCAGCCCAATTTTACTGTTTTCTAAATAATTGTAAATACAGTTATCATGTGTGATTCAAGAATTTTTGCAATACAGAAGCATAGTATAAAACGATGTTAATGATTTTAAACCTCTGGAGTCTCCTGAGCTAGTGGAAGTTTTATACATCACATGGTAGCTGTAATCATGCCTAGCAAGCTCATTGCAGTTTTTGTATAGTACTCAGAAGATACTGGCGGGTTTTCCTCCAGCATTTATTAAAAACATTCTCACTCTGTATACATAAAAGCTCCAGGTGCTAGGTGTGGTGGCTCATACCTGCAGTCCCAGCACTCAGGACACTAAAGCGGGAAGACTGAGGCCAGCCTGGGGTCCAAAGTGAGTCCAAGGCCAGCCTGAACTACAGAATGAGACTGTCTTTAAAAAAAGTTCCAGCTTACTAATTCTTGTGCATTTTGTTTTAGGTTAATGGAAAAGGTTCTTTGTGGTGTGTTGATCCAGAATATAAACCCAATCTTACGCAGGCACTGAAGAAGCAACCATTTTCCTCTCCACAAAGGTAAAGATTTGCTGCGTATCTGTCCCCAGTGATCTAGATTTTATTGTGTGAAATGGAGCAACTTAGTGTCATAGGTCTTAAATCGTTGTAACATACAGAGAAGTATTTTAGCTCACATTAGCCTAAGCTGTGTTTACTTACGGTGTCATTTGTGTTAAAACCAAAGCACTGGGCAGTTGAGACTTAAACTCTGAGCCAGGCGCTGCGGTACACTGCAGCCATCCCAGCCCCTCCAGAGGCCGGGGCAAAGGGGGCAAGGTTGAGGCCAGCCCGATAGCCTAGTGCGACATGTTCTCAGAGTGGACAGAAACGGCTGGAGGAGTAGCTCGGTGCTCGAAGACGTGCCTGGCACGAGCCCGTCTACACACAAACACACACACACACACACCTTAGTCTTTACGGTGTATTATTTAAAAAGTTATGATTTTAGTTACTACAAAGTTAAATGTTTTTTAATTATCTGCGATACTAATGCTGTGATTCGTAAGAATTTTGTTTGTTTAGCAATAGAGTCTATTGATAGTGTCGAGGGTCCCCTACAGCTCAAGAGCCCTCCTGCATCAGCCTCCTCAATGCTGGGATTATGTGCACGGGCCATCACCATGGCTGCCTGACTTATTTAAAAATTTTACATGAGATGATTAATAGTGTAAGATTTGTATATGTATTCTGTATTTGTATTTCTTTTGTAAGTTTTTGTCTTTCATTGGTATTAAGTATGTTCATGTCTAAAGTTTTAACTGGCAAGTAAAATAATACTTTGAAAGTTTTTGGTTTTTTTCTGGTAAATATTATTATATATTCCTAAAACTTTTCTTGACTCTTATTTTTAAACTCAATGGTTCCTTTTAATTTTCTAGCTTTCTCATTTTAAGCTAAATCTAAAAATTCTGTGACCTCCTTGTATTTGATTTTTTCTTTTCCTAAATGGTCTGAATCTTTAAAAGTTCCTATTATAGCCATTCATTTGAGTTGAAAATGCCAAATTTTATTGAGATAACTTTTTTTTTCGGTGGTGCTGGGGATTGAATCCAGAACCTGTCCATGCAAAGCAAGAGCTCAACCACTGAGCCACATCCCCAGCATCCCCCTTTTAAGATAATTTTAACTTAGTTTCTGTTATTTGTTTTTTGAAAAATACAGCTGGGCATGGTGGCATATGCCTGTAATCCCAGCACTTGGGAGGCTGAGGCAGGAGGGTTGCTGTGAGTTCAAGGCCAGCAAGAAGGCTGTCTTAAAAAAAAGAAAAAACAGAAAAGAAAAGAAAAAAACAAAGGAAAAAGATACAAAAAGGATTTTAATAAGTGAGCTATTTATTTTGAGAAAAAGTTTTGTCTAAGATGCTCAGTTGCCTAGGCCGGGCTCTAACTTGTCCATCCTCCTGCCTCAGCCGCCCCTGGAATTGCAGGCATCTGAATTCTTGTTATTAGAGAGTTTGTAAAGGACAAGTTGTAGCTGGTATACAGTTAAAAAAAACAACAAACGAAGAACTAAGAAAGCTAAAGGTGAATGTCAGTGGTATGTATGACTTGTAGCTAATTGAGAATTTAAGTTGTTTACCATATTTGAAGATTAAATAGATTGTTGGAAATGAAACTACTGGGTGATTTCTCTGTGTGAAATGAAACTAGGAAGTTACCAGACTTTATATCCTCGTTTAGGAATTTATCTGTTCTTCTTAGTGTCAGTGCTTATGAGGTGCTCTACTAAATAATAATTTAGAAACTAACAGAAAGTTCTGTTTATGTTCACTTACTTGTTTTATTTGGTTTGTTGTTTTGGTTGTTTATGCTTTTGAGAGACGGCCTCACTGTAGTTCAGCCTGACCTTCAACTTGCTTCAGCTTTCAGGGTGCAGGAATTACACACACGTACTACCGTGCCCAGTCTGTTTCAGTTTTTCTTCTGTTTTTGTTTGTTTGCCTTTTTGACACAAATTCTTGCTGTGCAGTTCAGGCTGGCCTTGAATTCACTTTGTAGCTCAGACTAGCCTCGAACTCACAACAATCCTCCTACCTCAGCTTCTTGAGTGCTGGGATTACATGTTTGCTCCACCATGCCTGGCTCTGTTCTAGGTATTTTAAGTGCACTATTCTTATTTACTTAACAAGCCTGCATGAGAAATTTATTCCTATTTTACAGATGAAGAAACTAGGAGATTAATTATTTTGTGTAAGACTGTCCAAATAATTAGAGTTTAATCTTGGCCCTGTACACTTTCTGCTTTGGCAGACGTTCCCTAAACTTAGTATTATTAGCAAAGAAAACAAGGTAAAAATAGTTCGTATTTTCAGTGGCACAGATTAGTTATATGTGTGACTAAGTTCTACAAAAGTGAAATAAGGATGTTATAAGCACATTTGTTTTTTCTGTTCATTTTTCAGTGGTTCTTTATCACCTCACTACTTAAGCTCTGTTCTCAAGCAAAACCAGGTACAAACCCTCAAAGGTATGTGTGAAGATTCATCTTTTAAATCATAAAAACAGGTTTAAATTTAGGATTTTGTTTAATTTTTTCCTGTTATAAATTATACATTAATTGTGGAAGACTTGGGAAATAAAATAGTTACAAGAAGAAAAGTAAGGCAGCCCATTCTGCTGTTAGCATTTAGATATAGTTTTATGCCACATGTGTAATTCGATGTTTGGGTGTGTACACGTGTGTGCCTGTGTATGCACATACAGGGAATTTTTTCAATAGCCCAGGGCCTTGTGCATGCTAGGCAAGTGCTCCACCCCGAAGTGCTTTTCCAACCGCATTTTATTTTTATTTTTATTTTTATTGTGACACAGGTTCTTGCTGAGTTGTCCAGCGTGACTTGAATGTTCACTATCTTCTTAAGTTGCTGGGATACAAGACAGTGTCACCATGTTTGGCTTTCATGTACTTTTATTGTTTCCTTGAAAATGGCACCTAATTTCTTAGTGATACTGACAGCAGAGTTAGCCTTACCTGTTTTTGTGTGGCCCATGATTTAAGGATGGCTTTATATTTGTAAAATGGTTGGAGAAGGATATCAGAATCACAATAATGTTTCAAGACATGAATCCAAAAAAAAAAAAGCTGAGTTAAGTAGCTGTAACAGAGGCTTACATATTATATTCTTACTTTTGTTTCCTGTCCTGCAAAGCATACAATATTTTTTTGCTGAAGAAATTTACCATCTCTTAGACTAAAATATAGTTTAAAATATTTCTTTTGTAAGTTAACTGTGAAGAACCATAGTTTAGGAAGGTAATAAATTGACGTTTAAAGAAATTTTTTCTTTTTTTTTTCTTTTTTTTTTTTTGAGATAGGGTCTTATTCTGTAGTTTAGGCTGATCTCAACCTCGAGAGATCCTCCTGCGTCAGCCTTCTGAGTGCTAGGATTATAGGCATGTGCCACCACACCCAGATTTTCATGCTTTTTTTTTTAAAGGATAAAACCAAGGATGATAAAACAATAAAACCAATCAAAATAAACTAGTATAAATGATACAGGACTTCAAAACCTCATGAAATCAGCAATAGTTACCGTAATACCTTTTGTTGTTCACAAAATAACTGCAGATACCTTCAGACACAGTAAAAATCAAACAGAACAGAACAGAATAGAATAGAAACAATAAAAATGAAGCAGTGAATGATTAGGACTTTAAAATAAGCTAGTAGTAAATCCAAAATGGTTGCCATAATATGTCTTACTGTCTTTTAAATAGCTGCTTATGCCCTCAGATTTTAACACTTACCTGGCAGGGGAGATACCATGATCACGAAGGTGGTTTTCCTAGGGCGAGGCGTATCCATTGCACTCCGGATGTGCTGACTCCTGCGATTTCCCCAAATGTGGGAAACTTGACTGCATAATTTGTGGTAGTGGGAGACTGCATTTGCGCTTTCTCCTGGCTTGATGTTTCAAAAGAGGAGATGATGTTTATTTTATATTTAGCTTTGTTGGTGTTAGTTCTGGGTAGACAATTGAAATTTCAGTGAGTAAGGGGGGCTTGTCACGTTATTTCAACTTTTCTGGTGTTTTTTTTGTTTGGAAAGGGCATTTGTTGAGCTTTGTATGTTACATGATGACTTAAAGGGTTTTAGTTGTTTCAGACATGATGAAGTACTTGAAATCATGGGACGCTACCCCTATACCCCACAAAAAAAAAAAAAAAGATTTAACATAAACAAAGCAAAAGAGAATAAAACTCAACCCAAGAAAACAATGAAAATAAGATGGTTTCCAGGTGGGGATCACCTCCTGGTGAGGCTGGTTCTCTCCCTCCACAGTCCACGAATGACACTGACTCAGGACAGCCTGGGTCTGGCTGTCCCCACTCTAGCAGCTTCCCGAGCATGGCGCTGGTTTCCAGTAGGGATCACCTCATGCTTCTCTGCCCCCCCGCTACCAGGAATCAAACTCATGACCGTGGCTTGCTTGTTAGGCAGGCACTTGTGCCACTCAGCTAAATCCCCAGTCTCCACTTCGTACTTTTTAAAAGCAAATAAAACTCTTAATTAGCGGATTTTTTTCTGCTTGTAGTTAATTTACATATTAGTAGTATGTTAAAATGAATTTTCACAACATTGTTGCTTTGATGCCTAAAGACATTTCCATGACCTATAAAAATAAAGTTCTCAGACTAAAGCCTTTCTGTGTATCAGAGACATGTTTGCTCTTTGGACCTATAAATTTTTTTTTTTAAATCCATTTTATTTCAAAGAGAAAAAAGTTCAAAAACAACAATCAGGACAACAGTGGTGTTGTTGGCATACACTGTCATTGTATACATTGGGGGCGTGCATTGCCATCCCCAAATCAGTCACCCCGAGCACGAGGCATCTGCATTCAGTTGTCCGAATGGTACCAGCGCAAACCTTTCTCTTCAGCGCACTCAGAGGAGTCAGTAGTATAGCTATCTTAACTATAATCTTTGGCCTTATACTAAACTGAGCCTCAAAAGCAATGTGTTGAAGCTGGGCATGGTGGCACATGCCTGTGATCTCAGCACTCGGGAGGCTGTGGCAGGAGGATCGCGTGAGTTTAGGCCAGTTTGCACTACACAGTGAGACCTTGTCTCAAAAAAAAAAAAAAAAAAAGCAGTGTATTGATGTTTATAAAGAGAGAGTGTGAAAAAGCATTTGGAGAACTCTGCAAAACAGGTCTGTAGGGAACTAGATAATGTTCTGCCTTAACATTAAGTCAAGTACAAGTATATTTTTCTGTTTCTGCATGGGTAAATGTGGTTTCTCTTTGCATCTAGGTATTGTTGAAATTCTATCTTTTTATTGCCTCAGTAACTTGTGACTCATTCTTTGTGGATTCTCAAGGTTAATTAAATTAAAATCTCTTCTTGTGCTAATTTTATTCCACCCAAATCTGGCTTCTTCCTCTGGGGAGCAGACATTTCCACAAATCCCTCCTGCTAGTTGCAGCCATCGTTTTTCATAACTAGAGCGTAGGTACTACTTCTTCATCTGATAACTTAAGTACGTTATACAGTATCTCTGTTGCTAACATCTTCCTTCCCGCCATCCCTTATACTCAGGAATTTTGCCTAATCATAATTAACGAGATGGGCACGGAGTTTGGGATTCCAGGTTAAAACAGCTGCAGATCTGTTCTGTAATAGCACGCAAAAGTCTCACGTTTTAAGGAGAAAAATATGAGACTGCCAAAAAACTTAAACAAATTTATATTCAAATCAGGTTATTTTAGGATACATTTATAAGCTTCTGAGAAAATTGGCTTCTACATTTTTATTATTTCTAGAGAAAAGTTTGAAGAACACTAAGCAGATTAAATATCCATCAGAAGTAATTTTGGGGGCGGGGAGGGTACTGGGAATTGAATTTAGGACCACACACTTGTCAGGCAGGCACTGTGCTGCTGAGCTAAATCCCCAGCCCCAATTACTGAGTTCTTCTATCTTTCCAGGCATTGGAGCAGATGCGTTAGACTGTGCAGAGAGGCTGAGGCCCTGCTTTCAGAAAATAGTTCAATTGAAGAAGTATGGAAATTTAAGGCTAATGAGGAGCATAAAAGAACTCTTACAGAAAGAAGTGTGATGCTTGAGCTGGACTTCAAAAGTCGAGAATATACTAAACACTCAGAGGACAGTTGGTAAAGAGCAGGCAGAGGACAGAACGCTGGCAAGAGAAAAGTTGGCAGTCGCTAGAGGTCTGTCTGGCAGGTTGAGGAGCGTGACTGGAGTCTGGGCCAGTGCTGGCGAACCTCGCACACTGTTGATACGAGCGCCCACTGTGGCACAGATGCCATAGGTCTGCCACCACTGGCCTAGGCATCCAGAGACCAGGCAGATGTGGCCACAGGGCACAGGAAAGGAAAGGAGGCAGAGGTCTGAGCCACGCCCCCTCAGCGCAGCCAGGAGTCTGCACTTCCTTCTCTGAGGGTAACTTAATAGGCATTTAGCAGTAGGTAGCTGCTTACTCAATGTGTGTGTCTCCTCATTCAATCCTTGCCGCAGTCATTTGAGGTATTATCACCCATTTTTCACAAACAGGGAAACTGAACTTTGGAGAGATTAAGCAACTCAAGGTACACAGCTAGGAAATGGCCGAAATACTGGAATTAGGTTACAGTTAGTTCTGAGTTTTATAAAGATTACTTATATGCACTTCATAAAATCACCTTTTCTAACCATTATATTAGAGGTACAATTAGGCAGGTAGGATTAATAGCAAAGATTAGGTTTAGGATCTGCAGAAACCACTGTCATCCAAAGCGGATGCGGCAGTTTGTTTAAAGTGCCTCTGTTTCTTGCTCAGCTTGCTGACTTTATGTGCCAGTCCGTGTTGCAGCACTGGATAATGTTTAGCAGGAGACATCAGACTTTCGTCCTGAGAACAGAGTAAAACATCTTGGTCAAGATTCTGAACTTGGTGTGTGTTTGGAATAAATTCATGTTTAAAAATATTACTCAGCTCTACTAAGATAATGTTCAAGGCACCAGTCTGTGAGTAAGCAAAACAGACAAAAATGGAACTCAAATTCCAGTTATTAAGTTTTCTAATTTATACTAAAACACCTAGTATAAATAAATATAAAATTAAGGCAGTTGGTGTATGATATTAGCGGCTAAGTATATCTAAATTGAAATTAATATTTTATTAATTAATATTTTATTAAAATGAAAATGAGCCAGCCACCGTGAAGTACTGGCAGTTTATTAAAATCGTTGTCCTACTCTGAAGAATTACACGAGTGTGTCTTCATTTGGATACCTTGTAAATATATATGCTAGTTCTGATAGAGGGACAGTGCAATTTTTGTGGTTATTACTGAGCTGTTATTACTGAGCTTATAACTGATTTAAATTCTGATTCTGTGGCTATCATTCTTTAAACACAGAGACTGAGAATCCTATGACAGAAACGTTTCTGTCTTATAATCTTTACTTTCACAGAGCTAAAACTGGTGTCTTGATTTTTTTCTCAATTACTGTTAATCTTGTTCTAGAATATTGGCTAAGGAAAGATAAACCAGAAAATAGACATGAACAAGTTTGATAGATCTTTATTATTTTTGAATTAGTAGCGTATTTTGAAATACCAAGGTTTTTGTTCCTGATGCCCCAGACATGTTAGATAAAATAGCTAACGGTGTTGTTGTTTAAGGAGGAGCGTTAAGTGCTTTTCAGTGACAAAATAACTTGAAGTGCTTTCAGTGTGACAATAAACAAATGAGCCTTCAATTTAAATTTAATGTCAAAACTGATTGGGTTGTACTATAAATAAAATTTGTTTGGAATTCTACCCAGAGAATTTTTGTTGCTTTTGATGCAAGAAGTTCAAGAGTGTGCTTTGTTCAGGTCATTGATAACCAAGTGTCCTCGGATACCACAATGTTTTGAGTCATTTCTTTGTTTATTTTACTTATTACTTACTTTTAATATTGAACTTAAACTTAATTGACAGAAAAAAGTTAATTGGCAAGCCATGGCAAAATACATGTTTTCAAGCAGCCTAAATAAATCAAATATAGGTAAAATCTTTGCAAAGAAATGTTTGTTTCCACAAAGTTAATGTCTTTATTTTGGACAGCAGGATATCACTGTGCAGTGTAGGCTGGCCTGGAGCTCACTGTGTGGCCCAGGCTTGCTTCACACTTGCAGCAGTGCTCCTGCCCCAGCCTTCTGAGTGCTGCTAACCTTACAGGTGTGCACCGCCACTCTTTTTTTTTTTTGGAGACAGGGTTTTCCTAGGTTGTTGATTTGTCCAGGCCGGCTCAAACTTTCTGTTCTTCTGCCTCAGCCTTCCAGAGTGCTAGGATTAGAGGTATGCAGCACCGTGCCCAGCCAGGTATTAGTTCTGTAAAAGCAGAATTATAGGAAAAATGTTCAATTGTGAAGGCCCTGGGTTCAATCCCTAGTACTGCAAAAATTAAATTTTTTAAAAAGACGTAGTATCTAATTTTATTGTTTTAAAAATTCAGAAACTTGTAGCCAAGTGAGATGGGATACACCTGTAATCCCAGCATTCGGGAGGCTGAGGCAAGAGGGTCGCCATGAGTGTGAAGACAGACTGGACTCCATAGTGGGTTCAAGGCTGGCCTGAACTGCAGAGCGAGACCCTGCCTCAAAAAAAAAGAAAAAAATCAGAAACTAACAACAGCAATGGTGTTTGTGTAGCTTTACCAAGACATTTTCAGGATAAGCCTCTTACCTAGTTTAATGTATACTTTATTTTTAATAAAATTTTATAGGTGTTTCATTTATTAGAAATAAATTTCCTGTAATTTGTTCTTCATTATAATATTTTTCTATTATAGACTCTGCCCTAGTACCACTGCCCTCATTTACAAAATTGTAGACAATGTTAATCTTATATAAAACTAAAATTATTGCTGGCATGACAGCCCACACCTGTAATCCCAGCACTCTGGGAGGCTGAGACAGGAGGATCAAAAGTTTGAGCCCAGCCTGGGCCACTTAGCAATTTTGCAAGACCTTGTCCTTAAAAAATGACAGAAGTCACAGAGGTATAGCTCCAAGCAGAGGCCCTGGGTTGAAGTCCCAGCAGTCCTTCCTTCCTTCCTTCCTTCCTTCCTTCCTTCCTTCCTTCCTTCCTTCCTTCCTTCCTAGAGCAGGAACCCTTCGGCCAGGGCCTCTTCTTGAATGCCGTGCACACCTGGCTGAGGCACAGTGGACTCTGACTTCAGGCCACCCTGCCCCCTCCTGGTGGCACAGCCTTGGTAGGAAGCTCGTTTGCAGGGTGAGTTGCCCTTCTCTGAGTCATGCAGTGAGGCAATATGGGCTGACAGGTGCCCTTCTTTTTCCATAGAGTTTAAAATTCTGAGCACTGTCAAACTATGTCGTCTCATTATGAAAGAGAAATTGGAAAAGGCTGTTTTCCTGGCCTCTTGACGTTAGACGGGGGGCATCATTGATTCAGTCCCTTACACTGGTGTTCGTTCTGCCTGGAGTGCTATTCCCTTACCTCACCACCCTGAGTTTAGCCCAGCTCCTCTCTTCCCCTTGAGGACTTCCCTGACCTCTCTATTTAAAGTTACTTTAAGATGTACCTATATCGGCTCCCCACAGTGAGTGTAGTTATTATGTACTGCAAACATGGAGTAATAAAAATTAAGCAATAAATTTAAAACAGTAAAACTGCAGCCACATCTCCAGCACGCCCCCTTTCTTTCCTCCCCCTTCATTTCTTCCCCAGTGCTCATCACTGCATACTGTGTTTTTAATTCTTTGTGTTCTGAAAGGTTAAGGGTTTTCCTGTTTTGTTTTCTGTCGCATATCCATACCCTAGAATGACGTCAGTCTCATAGTAGGACGTTCAGTGTATTGAGTGAGTGACAGAATGGGACATTTCCCAACATATTGTCATTCCCCCTTCCAAAATTCTTAGATCCTACTGGTGCTGCAGGCATTATGGTGACACAGGAAATAAGATGCAGTCCTGTCCCAAAGAAGCGGACAGTGGAAGTCAGGTGACAATAATGTAGACACAGTTTGTTTCATGAGGGCACAGTTATTCAAGGGAAAAAAAGAGTTGTGTGTTATTGTGTCTGTCTCATAGCAAACGATATGAGAGATGGATTGGAGCCTGATAATTAAAATCAATAACAGTAACATTTCCCATCTTAAAAGAGTTTATGGTCAAGTCAGTATCTTCATGGCTTTCTTTTTTAAATTCACAATAATGTTATAATTAGATATTGCAAGTAAATTGGAAATCTATAGTGCAGATTTCAACTTTAAGATAATGACTTCATATCTAGATCTTATTTAAAATTTATTCTTTATATAAAACCTAATATTTATATACATTTTAAAATTTTCTCCTGACTTTATTTCTGTTCTTTCTTTCTTTCTTTCTTTCTTTCTTTCTTTCTTTCTTTCTAGAGGCAAGGGCTTACTCTCTATTTCAGGCTGTTCTTGAACTCACTATGTAGTCCAGTCTGGCCTTGAACTCATACATTTTTTTCTTTACTTTTTTTCTTCAGACTTCTTAATTATACAGACTAATACTCTACTTACATGGAGAAAACTTTATAATAGTAGAGATGAGAAATGATGATAACAGGAATAGAATGTGCTTTTATCAGCCCTTTAAAGCCTTTTTTTCCTCATGAAATAAACATAATTATGTTTGACCTTGTGAATATTACTTAAATAGCTAGGGCGTATAAGCTTATGAATAATTATAATGGAAACATAATATATCTGTAATATTTTTATTCCCACTAATTACTCATTTGGTTGCTGGAAGTGGTGGCATATGCCTATAATCCCAGCATGTAGGAGGCTGAAGCAGGAGGATTTCATGAGTTTGAGGCCAACCTGGGCTCCGTAGTGAATGTAAAGCTACCCTGGACTGTGTAGTGAGACCCTGTCTCAAAGTAAAGCAGAAACAAAAACAAATTCAGTTAGCATTTATAGATTGAAGTGACCTGAACTGACCAGTTAATACACTTTTTAATTTTTATTTTTATTAGTACATGTTTACAGTACATAATGATTATATTCATCATAGGGAGTTTTGTGTACACGACACATCTTAATCATATTTACATCCCCTCCTCTCATCCCTTCCCCTTTTTCTGTTTCTTCATCCCCTTCACATTTGCCAAAGACCTATTTCTCTTTTCCCTAATATTATTTATTTTACTCTTTAATTTATTTATACTTTGGGTTTCTCATATAATAGAAAGTGTGCAATATTTAAGCTCAGTTGTCTGATTTATTTCACATTATATCTCAGGGTGCATCCATTGTCCTACAGATGACTTAAATGTATCCTTTATAGCAGAGTAATACTCCATTGTACATAAATACAGTATTTCCTTTCTTCATTCACCTGTTGATGGACATATAGGTCCTTTCCAACATTTAGCTATTATGAGTTGTGCTGCTATAAACATGGTTATTCAGATACCACTGAAATACAACATCTTTAACTTTTGGGGGAAGATGCCTAGGTGTGGCTGGGGTGGGGAGGAGCCAAGTCAAACAGAATTTGTATTTTGGGGGGTTTGTTTGTTTGTACCAGGGATCGAACTCACAACCTCACACTTGTCAGGCAGGCGCTTACACCGCTGAGCTAAATCCCGGCCCTGTATTTTTGGTTTTGGGGGGGAATCTCCATACTGATTTCCATAGTGGCTGTACTAGTGTATGTTTCCATCACTAATGTAGAAGCCTTCCTTTTTCCATGCAGCCTCACCAGCATTTTCTGTTTGTTTGTTTTGTTTTGTTTTGTTTTTTTTTTTTGGATGGTGGCCGTTCTTTCCAGAGTAAGATGGAATCTCAGTGATGTTTTATGTTGCATTTCTTTAATGGTCAGAGATGTTAAACATTTTTTAAGTGTATTTATTGGTCATTTGTACTTCTTCAGAGATATCTGTTCATTTTAGTTGCCCATTTTTGAGTGTTTGGGGTAGATTTCATTTGGTTTTTTTTTTTAAGTTCTTTATGTATTCTAGATATTAATCCTCTGTCTGAAGTATAGCTGGGGTTTTTTTTAGTTCTTTATGTATTCTAGATATTAATCCTCTGTCTGAAGTATAGCTGGCAAAAATATTTTCCCATTCTGTAGGTTGCCTTTTCACTCTTGGTTGCTTCTTTTGCTGTGCAGAAGCTTTTTAATTTGATATATCCCGTTGGGTGTTTCTTGATGTTGTTTTATTTCTTACACATTTTGAGGTTCAGAAGATCTTTGCCTCTGTCTTCAATATATTTGCCTAATTTATCAGCAAATTTTAACAGAAAATTCTGTTTCTGTTTTAATATTTAGATCTTTGATTTATTTTGATCTAATTAGTACAGGGAGAGAGATATGTGTCTAGACTGAATCTTCTGCATGTGTATGTATAGTCAGTTTTCCCAGCACTATTTGTTGAAGAGTCTGTCTTTCTTCCAGCGTGTTTTTGGCCCTTTTGTCAAAGATCAGATGGCTAAGTATGCCTGGGGTTAGTTATGTATAGTTTTATCTTCTGCAACTAGAATGTGCTTAATGCTGTATTCCTTAACTGCAGATATGCATAGGGTTTTTTTTTTTAATGTCTTTTTGAGACACGGTTTTGTTATGTTATGCAGTTCAGGCTGGCCTTGAGCTCACTTTGTAGCCCAGGCTGGTCTGAAACTCACAATGATCCTCCTGCCCCAGCCTTCCTAGTGCTGAGGTTACAGGTGTGTGCCAACACACCTGACTTGCATAGGATATTATTGAAGGTAAAAATGCAGTTTATATAACTTTCCTCATTTATATGGGACATGTAGCTTTCAACATCTTTAAATTTTTTATTATACTCAGTGTTTCATGGAGAGTACACATGTAGACTTTATTTTTATCCTTATAAGCTAATTTTAGCAGTTTATCCTTTACATGGTATCAAAAGTTGATATTTATGGCCACCCATTCCACTCCACTCCACCACCTTAGACTACCTCAGAACCCACTTCAAAATTTAATCTTAACATTTAAAAAGTTTTATTGTTTAGTTTTGATCACTGAAAGTATATCTTTCATGGAATTCATTAAAAGAAAACTGATTTCTGCTTGTTTATTTGGATCTTCATCTTAGAGATATTTAAATAGGTTTATGCAGAATGATTTACTGAACACTATGGTTTTTCCTAGGAGGAACTATCTTCTGTGATTGACAAAAATCTATGCAAAGAATTAGGGACACACAACCCGTTAGCACTGAGCAGCTGTAGACAGATGTGTGTTCCGGTTTGTGCTCTGGTGTTAATTAAAAGGCACAGCACTGCCTTGCAGTGTGCCCTGAGTAAATATTTATCGAATACATGAAAAATACTGGAATGCTGCAGTTACTTTTGAGTCTTAAAATTGTGCACATGTACCTATTATCTGCTTTAATTTTGATTAGCCATCAGTTTATCCTATTTTATTATGGAAATGGAGAAGAAGGAAATTGGAACTCGTGTATTTATATATGGTGTTTGGGAGTGTATTTAGACTGTAGAAAGTCAGTCACATGCCCCATTTCACAGTTGAATTAAGGATACATCACACTGTTTGTAATGATAACTATTTTTTCATTGCGTAGCACATGGTAGACACTGCAGGATTTTTTGAAATGTTTTATCTCCTTTATGCCCACATCATCCTATGGATAAAAGTAGTTACTATTTTTTTAAGACAGGGTCTCACTGTGCAGTTCAGGCAGGCCTCGAACCCACTCAGGATGGCCTCACATCCTCAAATCCTCCCACCTTAGCCTCTAGAGTGCTGGGTTTGCAGGCATGCACCACTATGCCCAGCACTTTTTTTTTTTTAATAAATGAGTAAACAAGTTTAGAGAGATAATCTGTTGGAAATCTCCAAAGAGATTGTAAACCAAAGAATCTGCCTCAGAAGCCTAGTTAACCACGCTCTTTTGGGGGTGTAGTGCTAGGGACTGAACCCAAGGCCTTCACACTGAGCTATAGCCTCGGTTCTTTTTGTAATTACTATTTTAAGACCGAGTCTCTAAATTGTCAAATTGGGCACAAATTTGTAGTCCTTTCTTGGGCTCTCAGAGTGCTGGGATTACAGTCCAGCACTACTATCCCTGCCCTACCCACCTTCACAGACGACTCTACCCTGCTAGTTACAAGCTTCTTAGAGCTGAAGCTATCGTATCTCTGTAGTGCTTTCTTTCTCTTTAGAATTTCACTCCTGTCAGTTTTATTGTACATTTAATCTTACTCAAAGTTTATCGAACCCATACTGTGGTGTTCTTGGGTCCCTTACGTTGGTGCTAGGGAAACAGCACATCGTTTCTTTTAGGATCCTTACTTTCTTTTCTAGTTTTACTTGTCTGTATTGAGGGTGATCCAAAAATTTATCAAACACTGAACATGAAAGAAGGTGCTATTTATAATTTCACTAAGACAACAGGTGGACCATAGACCTCATGCTTACACTTTTTCACACCTTTACACTTTTAACTCCTTTCTGAATTCTGTACCATGGACAGTGCTAATGTGCAAGAGAATGATTAAGTCTGAATGGAAGTCCAAATGACAAACAGGATAACTTTCAGGGAAACATCCAATTTTAGGTCATGCAGGGAAATAGCTATTTTTAGTAAATGTCAGTTGTTGTGCCACCATAAAGAAGTGCCTACAATGAAACCATTTAGTAAGCTTCAGGTTTTTTATTCTTGCAAGTATCTGATACAATTAAGATTTATTAGCATTTAAACATGATTCACAGTTTTAAGCTGGCAAAGAAAGGGGTGTTTTTACTAGCTTGTGGAATAAACTGAGGTTCTTTGAGTTTGTGTATCTTCTGATTAATTTGTCAAATACCTTTGAGGCTCTCCATGAATTCAGTGAATATCTTTATGGTAAAATTAAGGATTGTTGATTTATTATGACTGACTTCCTAATAATTCTCTCTTTTTTTTCCCTGCATGTGTATCAGTTCTCATTGATGCCTTTCTGTATTGTGTAAATCGCACAAATGTCTATAAGGAATGTTGTAAAAAATCATTCTGTTGCATTTATGTAACTTAATACATCTAATATGCAATTAAACTTAAATGTACTTTGAATTAAAAATTTAAGGGTTGGAAAAAAAAAAGAAGGTAAAAATGCTCAGAAGTAGAATGCTGTACACTTCTAGCAAATTTAGTTTTAAGAATGAACCTTTTAAAATATGCAGCTCAGATGTTTATTTTCCATTATGAATAAAGAGAACATATATTTTCTCTAGTACCTCTCCATTCTTCTACACAATACTGTTCACAAAACTGTCCCATAAGTAAATGAGCAGAAGCATATTGCAAAATAATATATGTGGTGTCATATGATGTTTAACTTAACATCTTTGCCTCTTAGGAAAATGTACAGCAAAAACCTTAGTGCTGGGTATCCTGGACTGCATGCAGATGCTTCACCAGCCTCTCTTGAAGAATATTAATGTTGCCACTCTTTTCCCTTTGCAGAGTCTGATATTGATGCTGCCACTGCAATGATACTTTTAAATACTTCCATAGAACAAGGGATTTTAGAATGTAAGCAATCATGCTTTTCTTTTCAAAATAAATATTACTGAGTACTTTTTCCAAATACAGTTTAGAATACAAAATGCTTTAAGTGTCATGGTAAGTTATTTTCAGTTAAATTGTTTTAATCTGAATAACTTCGTTTCTGTTTTGTATTTTCATTTATTTATGTGAATAGTTGAAAGATTGGAGTTTGTGAGGAGTTTGTTTACATTGACCAAGAAATGGATATCATAGCATATTTAGAAAATAAGCTTAAAAGAACTACAAATAAAAATGAAAGGTATCTATAAGAAAATATAAGGAAAGCATATTTATATGTTAGAACAGGAAAAGCTTCTTTAAGATATAAAACACAAATTCTATACAGGAAAAAGACGGCTAAAGTTACATTATGCTAACAGAAAATACCTTTAGGGAAAGTGACCCAGGAGGCTGTGGGGCTCGCTTGGTGGTAGAGCACTTGTCTGGCGCCTGCGTGTGTGTGAGGCCCTGGGTTCTAACACTACTAAACACTACTAAAACAAGGGAAGAAAATAACATAAACACAATACTGGAGAACTTCTAAAACCCTGTCTTACAGACAAAAGATTAACACTGAGTTTCTAAAAGATCTGCAAGTAAGAAATAAGCAGTTCAATAGAAAAATCAGCAAGATACATGAATAAATGGGTCTCAGAAGAGGAAATAAATATGAATGGCACACAAGTTAAAAGATGAACTACTGTAAAAATGGAAGAAGTGCAAAATGAAACAGTACTGAGATACCTTTTTTTTTCTTTTATCTTGGAAATTATAAAAAATGATGACTAAGCTGTGTGAGGCAGCAGATGCCTGTTATCCGGGAGGCTGAGACAGGAGAATCACAAATTTGATCTCAACCTGGGCAGTTTGACCCCCTCACAGAACCCTGTCTCAAAATTTAAAAACTGATAACAAATAATAAAATAAAAAGGGTTGAGTATGTACCTCAGTACAATCTCCAGTATGTTTTTAAAAACAGTTTGATAGTATGGGACTAGGTTTTTTCATTTACAGTTGGGTATTAACTGGTGCAGCCACAGTAGAGAGCAATTGAATAACCACTAATTTAAAATGTATATGTCCTTTTACTTAGCAGTTGTATTTCTTGGTATTCTTCCTACTAAGGTATTTGTATATTGTGAGGAAAGACATCCAGAAAATTTTCATTGTAGTGTTATGTATAGTAGTAAAAGTTGACAACAACCTAAATACCAACAAACGATGAACTAATCAAAGTGCTATGTTTATACTGAGGCATTGTTCATGAGTAGTTCAGAATGATTATATGTTCCATGGGAAGGTCAAAGCATATTTTTAAATAGTTCCAGAATGTTTCGGAGTAATGAAAGGAAAAATCAATTAGAGCATTACTAACCTGAAGCACCTCGTGCTCAGGGATGGTAACTGTGGTTTTTTAATGGTCTGTTTATGCTATCAAATGCATTTGACCTATTAATGGAAGTTCTGTTTTTCACAGGTGAGAAGCCTCTGCCTCTTAAAACATCATTGCAAAAAAAGAGGAGTTACGGCCATGCGTTCAGCCATCCTAGTGCCATGCGATTACAAGAGAGTGATTCCTTAGCCACCAGCACTGACCCAAAAGAAGATCACAACTACAGTGCCAGCAGCGTGGTGGCACAGCGGTGTGCCTCCAGGTCAAGTGTGTCTTCCCTGTCCTCTGTAGAGGAGGTGTATGAGTTCATCCCAAAGAGTAGCCACGCGGGAAGCGACGGCAGTGAAGGCTTTCACAGTGAAGAAGACACAGACGGCGACTCTGAAGAGGACCCACTTGGAGACAGCGGCTACGTGGCACAGGCTTGTGCAGATACGTCTCGAAAGGGGCAGCCAGGAAGAAAGATGCGGAAACAGTCGTGTCAGGAAATTGACGAGGAGCTCAAGGAGGCCGCCGGATCTCTGCTCCACCTTGCTGGAATTCGTACGTGCCTAGGTTCCCTAATAAGTACTGCAAAGATACAAAATCAAAAGCAGCGGAAAAAGTAGAAATAGTGGTTAGTGTGAAATTCTTTTAAAAGTGTGGCAATACTCTTCTACTTAATCCTTTCAAGGGATATCAAAGCCATAATGGACTTTAGTTTTTAGGGTGGGGGAAGGGTGCCAATTGCTTCTTTCTTTCAGAACATTTTTGATAACTGGTTTTTGTTTTTACATTTTTTATTAAATAATTGCTGTTAGGATCATGCCCAATCATAAATATGTGATATGAAAACCTAAAAGTATAAGCTCTGTGTTAAGTGTCTCCAAGATTTGGAAATTTTTATGAAAGAAAATCCCCAGTCTCTCTTTAAGGAAAAACCTCTTCTGTTAATGCATCAAAATGGAAGACTTGGTAACTGCATACCTCTTTTTTTTGTTTTCCTTTCTGTTCTGTAATTAACTGTAGTTACTGATGCAGGTAAAAAATTTCCTGATATCTATCTCATTTACTTCTCTCCTGACAAACAATCTAGGTAAGATTAGGTTTTTTTCTTATTTTTTGTTTTAAATTTTTTTTGTTGCAGCATGAGCAAAGTCAAATATAAATTGGAAAAGATCCTAGATGTCTAGAAAGTTCCCTTTGGTTAACATAAGTAGCGAATACAACAAAGAGTTCTAACATTTAGAAAAAGTAGTTTGGGGTATGAGTTCATCTAAGTGCTCTAATTACTATTATGATACAAAAGTATCTTTGAAATGGTTTTGTTTAACAGATACTGCATAGCATTTATTGGGGCCCCTTTATTCCTTCCCAAAGTGCTTTGCAAACATTGTCTCAGTTTTAGACACTAGCTGTCTTTGTTGAATAGAAATTATCCAGTAAGAGGATATAGCCATAGAGTGTGTAATGGAGTAATACCTATTTTGGCATACTTTTGCAATAAGAGAACTTTTTATTTGCATTCTAAATACACTGCATTCTAGAGTCTTGGAATGGAGTGAAATAAAATATTTTCTGTAATTACTACTTATGTTATCATAAGCTAAGGTGTGTCATTTAGGAAAAACTTCTTTCCCAATTTTATGTGAGTTATAATTGCTGAATTAACTTTTAAAAGACATAATGAAACTGTAGAGATAAAATACCTTCAGGGATTTAAAAATTAGATCTTACACAGTACAGTATAGTACTCATATGTGCCATTAATCCACAAGCAGAGATTTTATATTATGCCAAAAGTGCATTGGCTAAGGTATTTTAAGTATTTGAACAAAATTGGCTTGTAAGAGACCGTTTTTCATATCATTTACATAGTTTGACTCTTATTCAGAAAACATAAGGGATACCAATGCTACAATTCATCATACATCTATACACATCTGTGTGTTTTTACAGTGGTGGGAGCAGCTCCCAACAGTTCAGTCGTGTCTGATGGTATGTCCTCTGCCATTCATAGACAATGGACTGTTGTCATTTTTTTCTCATTTATATACATATATACACGTACAGTGTCGAGTTCATTTGCTTTCAGCTGTTTTCATGACAGAACATTTCCATGGATTTTTAAAATGGCTTATTTTAACTGGGCAAAGCTGTCAAATGAGAATAACAAAAGCATCTTTTTCCATGGATGAGACTTTAAGCCAAGGTTAATAGCACTGATGTTCTCTGTTCTGTTTATGTTGACTTTAATTGAATCTGGATGCCACGTTAATAGAATTGGTGCTGTTGAAATTTAATAATTTTTAATTTGTTGATGATGTAGGATGAATTATAAGAAATGGTTTCCTTATAAAACATTGTATCTACAGAAAATAACTAATTCAATCTCTTTTACTATAGACAATGAATAAAAATTGAAAAAATTATTTACCACACTGTGAATAGTAAAGAGATTACAAATAATCAATTTAATGACCATATTTTTGAGTTGTTTACCGTAGTCCTCTGGATAGAGCATAGCAGCACTCTGCAGTGATCTGGTTCCACTTCACTTCGTTGTACTAGCGTTCTGTGCCACTGTGTTCCTGTGGGCTCTGTCCGTGGGAGAGTCCTTACAAGAAAAGGAAAATGATCTAAGATAAGGAGACAAAGACTTGTTCTCAGCTGAAATAAGGATCTTCAAGGTTTTTTTGTCCCAGTATACATAAAAACCACTTTAATAAGTCCTTTGATTTTTCTCTCCCTTTTCATGTGCTCTTCCCACAAATTTAAATATTTAAGTTACATTCATCACTTGTGAGGAAGTTACCTCTTGTGCACTAAAACTTAACTGGGAGAAATTACAGTGTTTTACACTTGATTTTTTTATACAGAATTCAGTACATCACTTTTCATTTACTAATACACTGTGGCAGTTATTTTCTTTCTTTTTTTTTTTCTGCTTGTTTGGTTTTTTGAGACAGCCTCACTATGTAGTTCAGGCTGGGCTTGAACTCACTATGTAGCCCAGACTGGCCTGAAACTCAAGATCTTTCTGCCTCAGCCTCCCAAGTGTTGGGATGACCCGGTAGGCCACCACACCCAGCCCTGTGGCAGTTATTTTGAGAGAACCAAAGCTTCAGTGACAGTACTTTCAGGACTTCCATTGAGATGATGATCTGATTCTTCATTTGTGTTGAGATGCAAATGTGGCCGTGGTCACCCACTTAAAGGAAGTCACTCTAAGTCCTGTGGACTGGAAGTGTATGCCCAAGTCTAACACATTTTGCTGTAATGAAAACAACTTAGGATAGAGAGGTAACATATTTTTCAGCTTACTTTAAAATCGTGACTTAAGCTAATATATAACTTGCCTTACATCAAAATAATACAGATTTTGTTCAACCCATATCAATTTATAATAGATTTCTAGTAAAACTTGTCTTGGCACAATTATCGCAGTCTTTCATGTCCCAGATAAAATGAATGTTTCTTGAATATGTATTTTTGGAATTTATTTGTGCAATATATTACTAGATTAGTTAATATATTTTCAAAATCAGAGAGCAAAAACATCCGTATTCATGGAAAAACTACTGGTGGATCACCTCCCTTTTTCTGCCTTTGAGCTTTTCCTGTCCTCGTAGCCAGTATGACTGCTTTAACTTAGAGTTCCTGTGTATTGTAAAGCTTAGTATATAGCTATTTTCTTTTACTGCTTTCTGAGGCATTATGTATAAGGTTCATACTAGATAACTAAATATACGTTAGCATTATTCAAAGCTAGAAAAAGTGTTAAGGAGGCAGTGTATGTGTTCTGGTAGACCAGGTGCCCCTTCCCAGAAGTCTAAGCAACAGATATGAGTATTTCACAAAGCTATAAAAACTGTCTCAACTGCTATAGTAACATATCACCCTTTCATGGGGAGACTATAGTATTTAAGAATTTTTTTGAGATTTTCTGGTTTACATATTTTATAGTTTTTCTTAGTTTTAAATGTGTAATCTTTGATTTAAGGTTTGTTACTTCAATGTTAATGATGTAGTCAAGATATTTATTGAAAGGCAAAAATAATAGAGTATTTTAATGTTATACCTGCCATTTTTCCTTTACGTCTAACTGCCAGTGCCACTGTCAAAACTTGTTTTTAAAATTGTTGTACAATTTTATTAAACTGCTTAATTTTCAGGTATTATGTTGCCACCATATAGTGTATAAAAATGTATAATTGCCAATTCACTATAATATTATTTATTTTTAAATGAAAGTATAAGAATGCTTTCCGATTTGAGAAATGTATTGAACTGTTCTTTTTTAGTGTAGAATAAAACTTGCCCTGGGTTTGAGTTGGAACTGCCAGCAGATGAACAGCCACAGTGACCCACTTCTCAGTTGCCAGTCTTTGCTCATATTAGAAACAACTTATGGATGTTTAGTTTTTGTATCTAATCTTTGATTATTACAATGTTTATAAAGTTTATTTTTACCAAAGAGATGCAATTCATCATGATAAAGTATTGCAGAATAAACTTTGTTTTATAACATTTTCATGGTTTCTCTGTTCCTAGTGGGGAGTAGAAGCGGGTGGTATCTGCTAGGTAGCTCGTACTTCTGTATACATGCTTTCATTGCGTTGTTCCATTACCAAGTTGGAATCATGTGTATAAAAAAGTTTTAATTTCAGAATTTTAAAAAATCTGATTGTACAGTTTTTATAATTTTTAGGTATCTTAATCATTGATAGCTAACTGTTAATTGCAAGTCTTTTCCTAAAGTTGAACTTTCTTCCTGTTCATTTACATGTATATGAGACATTTTGAAATAAGGAAAAGAAATAATATGAAATTATTTCTAAGTACAATAGTATTAGTTCAAAAATACTAATACTACTGTCTAAAAATTGAAACAGCCAATATAAAATACAATCTTCAGTTTCCAACCCTTTTGAACTTTTGTGGTAGTAATTTAGGTGGTATTTTCTAGATGGAGCTATTTGAAATGAGTCAAGACAGCTGTACTGATTCTACTATGACTTCTTCCCTCATCTCTGAAATACAAAGTCAGTTAAAAATCATAACCCACCAGGTGTGACTCACATACCTGTAATCCCAGCACTTGAGACTAAGGCTCGAAGATCTCAGAGTTCAAGGCCTTCCTGGGCTATATCACCGAGACCCTGTCAAAGTTTTAAAGAAAAAACATACAGAACTTCAAAACAAGATAATAGGAGTTTAACAATGGTTAATATATTGCATATTGTTAGCTTCGGAGTAGTTGCTCAGATTACAAGATGTATGCCTGCAAAATTGATCCAACTATATAAGCACAAACCATTTTTTCAGTGCACTAAAATCAGTAGTATAATTATCTTAGCTATCTCTGTATATGTGTGTGTATACACATTTATTTTTTCTTTTCCTTTTCTCCTTTCCCCATCCCAATTGTTCTTTCCTTTTGAGCAGTTTCTTCTCCTTTCACAATATTGTACTTTTTTGTTTGTTTGTTTGTTTGTTTGTTTCTGACAGGGTCTCACTATGCAGTTCAGGCTGGCCTTGGGCTCACTTTGTAACCCTAGCAGGTCTCAAACTTAACTATCTTCCTGCCCCAGCCTCCCGAGTGCTGGAATTACAGGTGTGTGCCACCACTATTGTATATTTTGGATATTATTAACTCTTTGAGTTTCTTATGCTAGGGAGACAATACAGTGTTTACATGTGCACATCTGATTTGTTTCACTTGTAAGTATGGTCTCTAGGTGTATCCATTTACTTATAAAAGCCTCGAGTTTATCCTTCTTTATAGATGAATAGTGTTCCATTGTATAAAAATACATCTTTTTTTATCCATTCTTTGGTTAATGGGCATTGGATTTTTTCCAAGAATTAGCTATTACAAATTGTGTTGCTGTAAACATGGCTGCACATATATTGCTATGGTATGATGTTTTCAATTCTTCTGGGAAGATACCCAGAAAGGGGAATAGCTAGGTTGAATGGAACCTCTAATCCTAGTTTTTTGAGGAATCTCCACACTGATTTCCACAGTGGTTGCATCCGTCTACACTCCCACTAACAGTGGAGAAGGCTTCCTTTTGCCCCACAGCCCTGCCAGCCTTTGTTATTGGTTGATTTCTTGACAATAGCTATTCTTTCTGGGGTGAGATGGAATCTCAGTGTTGTTTTAATTTGCCTTTCTCAAATGACCAGTGGTGGTGAACATTTTTTCATGTATTTATTTTCCATTTGTATTTGTTCATCTAAGAAGTATATATTCATCTCAGATGCCCATTTTTGGATTGGTTCTTTGAATTTTGGGGGCCCGATTTTTTTCAGTTCTTTACACGTTCTAGATAGAAATCCTGTCTGAGGAACAGTTGGCTAAGATTTTTTTCCACTTTGTGTTTTTTTTTTTCACTCCATTGGTGATTTCTTTTGCTATGCAAAAGCTTTTTTACTAAGAGATCCCAGTTTTTGATTCTTTGAAGAACTTCCTGTGCACTTTGGTTTTTGTTCATAAACTCTGCCTACACCTATGTCTTCAAATTTCTACCTACTTTTTCTTCCAGTAGATTTAGTGTTTCTGCTTTAATATTTAGATCTTTGATCTATTTTTACTTCAGTGCATGATGATAGACGTGTCTAGTTTTAGTCTTCGGCATATGGAAAGTTAGTTTTTCCAGCACCATTTATTAATTTCTTCCAGTGAACATGTTTGACCTCTTTGTCACAAATAAGGTGTGTGAATATAGTTGTATCTGCATCTTCTGATCTGTTCCATTGATTCTCATGTCTATTTCTGCCAGTACCATGCTGGTTTTATCACAGTAGCTTTGTTGAGTAATTTCTAGTAAGGGATTGTGATGCCTCCTGCCTTGCCTTTGTTGCCCAGGACTACCTTTGCTATTTTAAGTCTCTTAAGTTTCCAAATGAATTTTAGGGGTGTTTTCTCTGGATCTGTGAGGTATGCTAGTGGTATTTTGATTAGGATTGCATTAAATCTGTAGAACACTTTTGGCAGTATGGCCATTTTCACAATGTTTGTTCTTCCTGTCCTTTAGTAAGGGATACCTTTCCATTTCCAGATACCTTCTTCAATCTCCTTTTTCAGCACACTATAATTTTCAATGTATAGATATTTTACTTTTGTTATATTGATTCCTAAGTATTTCACTTTTTTGGACATTATTGTGAAGGGTGTTATTTCCCTAAGTTCTTTGTCAATGAGTTTGTTTGTGTACTGCAGTGCTGTTGATTTTCCGATGTCTTTGTATCTAGCTATGCTGCTGAATTTGGTTATTAAATCTAGAAGTCTTTTTGTGGAGTTTTTGGGGACTTCTATATAGAGTATCATGTCATCTGCAAATAATGATAATTTCACTCCTTCCTTTCGTATACTTATTCCTTTTATTTCTGTCTCTTATCTAATTGCTCTGGCTAATGTTTCCAGAACTGTATTAAATAGGAGTGGTGATAGTGGATATCCTTGTCTTGTTCCTGATTTTTAGAGTGAAAACTTTCAATTTTTGTCTGCTTAGTATGATATTGGCTGTTGGTTTTTCACAGATGGCTTTTATCAGATTGAGGTAAAGACCATCTATTCTAATTTTCTTGGGTTTTTATCATGCATGAACGTTGGGCTTTATCAAAAGCTTTTTCTGTATCTATTGAGGTAATCATGTGATGTTTGTCTTTGGCTCTGTTGATAAGGTGCATCACATTTATTGATTTGTGTATGTTCAGCCATCTCTGTATTCCTGGGATAAATCTCACTGATCATGGTGTATAATGTTTTTGATGTTTTGCTGCATTTGTTTGCTAGTATTTTATTGAGGATTTTTGTGTCTATGTTCAACCATCTCAGTATTCCTGGGATAAATCCCACTGGTCATGATGTATAATGTTCTTAATGTTTTGCTGCATTCTGTTTGCTAGTATTTTATTGAGGATTTTTGTGTCTGTGTTCACAGCAAGATTGGCCTGTAGTTCTCTTGGGTTGGGTCTTTCTCTGGTTTTGGTGTCAGAGTAATGCCACCAGCAATGAGTTAGAGAACATTCCCTTTCAATTTCATTAGAGTTTGGGGAGTAGTGGCATTAAATCTTTACATTTTTTACTGAATTCAGCAGTGAATCCATCAGGACCTGGGCTTTTGCTTTTGTTGTAAGTTTTTGATACTTTTTTTTTTTTGTACCTGGGATCAAACTCACTACCTTGTGCTTGCCAGGTAGGCACTTCGGCCGCTGAGCTAAATCCCCAGCCCCAATACATTTTGAATTTCATACGTTGATACTGGGTTATTCAGAATTTTTATACCTTCTTGATTCAGCTTTGGTAATTCATACATTTCTAGGAATGTATCCATTTCTTCTGTGTTTTCCATCCTATGCAGTAAAGATTTTTGAAGTAGGTATTGATCTGAATTTCCACAAGATCTGTAGTGGTTTAACCTTTCTCTTATTTCATGAATTTGAGGTTGGCTAGGTGTTTATCAATTTTGTTTATTCTTTCAAACCACCAACTCTTTGATTTGTTAATTCTTTGTGTTGTTTTGTTAGTCTCAATTGCATTAATTTCTGCTGTGATGTTTATAATTTCTTCCCTTGCATGGGCTTTGGGCTGACTTGCTCTTCTTTTTCTAGATGCTTCATGTGCAGCATTAGGTTGTTTATTTGTGCTTGTTCTGTTTCCTGATGGGAGAATTTGCCACTATAAATGTCCCTCTCAGGACTTTCATGGCATCCCACAGGTTCCAGTAAGTTATATTTACATTTTTGTTTGATTGTAGATATTGTTTAATTTCTTGTTTAATTTCATCTGCGACCTATTGTTTATTCAGGAGGGTGTTGTTTAATTTCCATTTGTTTATGTGTTTTTTGTAGTTGTTTTTGTCATTAATTTCCTACTTTATTTCACTGTGGTCAGATAATACACATGGGATAATTTCATTTCTTTTGCTTTTACTGAAGCATATTCTATGGCTAGTATATGATCTGTTTTAGAGAACATCCCATGTGTAGCTGAGAAGAATGTGTATTCTGATGTTATTGGTTGGAGCACTGTAAGTAACTGCTAAGTCCATATGTTCACAGGTTTAGTTCAGTTGTTTATTTTTGCTGATTTTTTTTTTTTTGGTCTATTTGATCTGTCACTCTGACAGTGGGTTATCGAGGTCCTCTATTACAGTTGTGTTATTGCTTATTTGATTTTTCATGTCTACTATTTATCTTATATAGTTGGGTGGTTCTGTATTTGGTACATATATGTTTAGGGTTGTTATCTCCTCCTCTTGAATTTTTGTCATAACAAGTATATAGTGATCTTGTTTATCTCTTTTGATCATTTTTGGTTTGAAGTTCACATTCTTTGTAAACAGAATAGCTACCCCTGCTTTTTTCTGGGTTCCTGTCACGTATTGTTTTCCATCTTTTGACTTTTAGTCTATGTCTTAGTTACCTTTTTATTCGTCGCTGAGACAAGATACCTGATGCCCAAAGTTGGGAAAGGTAAGGTTTATTTCTTACAGTTTTTGGAGGTTTCAGTCCATACTCAGTTGGCTCCAAGGCAGGATGGCATGGCGGGCCGCAGTTCATGGCGGCTGCAAAACAGCAAGGCGGAAACCAGCAAGAGAGAGAGAGAGACACACCTTCTTCCTGCCATTACATCACATCCTGGCTCCACCCCTTAGGAGGGTATAGCAGTGACACCACCAATCCAAGAACTAGACAATGAACCAGTCACAAATGTACAATGCAAATACATGAGGCCTGGGGGCCACCGACATAAACCATGACAATCTATGAATTTCTTTTTGAGTTAAATGTGTTATTGTTGGATCTTGTTTCTTGATCCATTTGGCCAGTTCATTTCTTTTGATCAATGAATTGAGGCCACTTATTGAGGAATTGAAGATAGTTATAACTGGTATGTATTGGCTTGTCTTTGTTATGTTATTTTCCTGCTGTTCATTCCCTACTTTCATCCTCTAATTGCTTGACCTGCTTGGTTGTTTCTTTCTGTTGTTCTTTGTCTTGTGCTCATTTTTATCTCTGTCCAGAATATCTTCAAGTACCTTTTGTGTTGGTCTGGTGGTCATGAATTTCTTCAGGTGTTCTTTATCATGGAAGTATCTGATTTTTCCATTAATGTTGAAGCACAGTTTTTCAGGGTACATCAGTCTGGATTGGAAGTTGTTTTCTTTCAGGACTTGAGATACTTCACTCTAAACTCTTCTTGACTTGAGTGTTTGTGATTCTGTGTGCTTTGATTCTGATAGGCTTTCCTTTATAGGTGATGTTTCTTTTCTCTAACAGCTTTTAGTATTTTGTTCTTGTGTTGAATTTCTGGTATTTTTATGTCTGGGCATAGATTCATTTTGGTTATGGCTAATTAGAGTCTATGCTTCACTTACCTGCATGTCAGATTGTTTTCCCATGTTTAAGAAATTTTCTGCCATTACTTCAAATAATTTTTATGTCATCTTTGTTGATTCCTGCTTTTTCATTGATACCTATTATTCTATTATTTTTCTTTGCATCATCTTGCAGTTGTTGAATTTGTTATTTTTGCATTTATTGTTGTTTCTTGATCTTTTGTTCTTCTCAAGAGATCTTTCCTTTCTTGATTGCTAACCACAATCCTATCTTCAAGATCTGAAAGTCTGTCTGTAGTTTTGTCCTAGCAGTTCTTTCAGCTTACAATGGAAGTTTTAATTTCCTGGATATCTATTTGAATCTGTTTCATGCATTCTCTTTCCTATATTAATTTTTCATGGTTTCCATCTTCTTCCTATCACCACCTATTTCTTTAACTATCTGTACTCTAGATGTGCTGAGCATTTCCTTTGTAAATGTTGACATTTCTTTTTTTCTCTTTTGCATGAAAGATTATTTCTTTTTTCTTCTATAGCCTCATGAATTT
>PVJX010004487.1:30471-84832 GCA_004027295.1 Dolichotis patagonum | reverse complement strand
TGTGTATACAAATCAATCCTCTGAAAATTAGCTGACTAGTGCCTCTTAAATGTGAAGAGACAACACAGAATCTCTTGACATGTGGGGAAAGGCTCTAAAATGAGAAAGCGAGCAAAAGCATGTAGAAAAATGGACATGGTGACACATGCTTGTAATTCCAGCACTTGGGAGGGTCAGGCAGGAGGACTGCCATGAATTTGACACCAGCCTAAGCTACATAAGCAAATTCAAGGCCAGCCCATGTAGCGAGACCCTGTCTCAGAAAGAAAAAGAAAGAAAGAAAGAAAGAAAGAAAGAAAGAAAACAAATAAAGCCAAAGAGCCCACTGACTTTACAGTCTGTAGGAATGACTGTGTTTTTTTTTTTTTAGCAGGGAGCCACTAGAAGTTTGAGCAGAATGTTGTGATTTATCAGATAATCTACTGATAACAGACTGAGGAGAGACAAGGCTGGAGGCAGGAGATTGCTGAAGAGGTTACTGAGTCACTCAGGGAGAGAATGTCACCACTTGGACCAGGAAGCAACAAGGGGAAGTAATGAAGACAGGTTGGATTGTGAATATATTCTGAAGGTTGCAGCAACATGATTTTAGTATTTGGTATTTTAAATTGAGTCAGGAGAAAACAAGAAGCATCAAGGATGACTTTCAAGCTTTTGATTTGAGCATCCTACAAGTATGAGAGTTAGTTACTACTGAATGAGGTGGGAAGATACGTGCAGAAAATTAAGATTTCAGTTTTGGATTAAGCTCAAGACGGAAGTCTGGGCTTGGTATATATTTTGGGATTCACCTTGGGATTTGATGACATTATTATGGTTGTGAGGGACACAAAGGGACTGGATGGTGGAATATTTCAACAGCAAGGAAGCAACAAGATTAGGTTGGAAAAAGCAGTCAAATAAGCAGAAGAAAAACTGAGATGACAAAAATGGGGAGAATTTTTTCCTTGGTATTGAAGAAACTGACCTGAATTCAAATCAGGGCTAGATACACTTTATTTTCATTCTGAGACAGCTCTCACTCAGTTACTCAGGCTGGCCTCAAACTTGTGATCCTCTTCCATCAGTCTTCCAAGTGGCTGCAATTATAGGTATGAACAACTGTGTCTAAGAGAAAGGACTTAATGAGGACAGGAATGATGGTGCTTTGGTCGGGGTAACAGTCTGAAAAGATGTAGTACTAAAGTCTTGGTAGCCAGCACGTAGTGCTATTCCAAGGAGGCAGAACTTTTAAGAAGTGAAGCCTAGTGGAATGACATTAGGTTACTAGAACTCTGGCCCCTTCCTGTCTCCCCTAACCCTAACCCTATGAGGCTGCCATAAGGTGAGCAGTCACCTCTGTTACATGTTTCCACTATGATGTGCTGCCTTGCCACAGGTCCAAGAGCAATGGCACCAACTGATTACGGACTGAAACTATGAGCCAAAACAGTTGCTCCTTATAAGTTGTTCATCTTTGGCCAGGGATATAGCTCAGTAGCACAAATGCCTGCCTAGTAAGCATGAGGTCATGAGTTTGATCCCTGGTACCACAAAAAAAAAAAAAAAAAGAAAAGTTGTGTATCTCAGGTATTTTATTATAGTGACAGAAAACTGAGGAACATGTAAGACTATCTCATGGTACTTGGTTAGTTAAGTTAAAAGTTTAATAATCCATCATTGGCTGGGCTTTAGCAATTTTAGTGATCTTAACAAAAACTGTTTCAGTAGACTGGTGGGTAGCATCCAAAATCCTCTGGGGACAGATTTAAGAAAGACTACAAGAGATGCTGGAAACACTGGGTACAGCCAGGAGTTAAGGGGAGCAAAATTTGGCTTAGTTTACTAACCACAGAACAATAATAGCAGGCCAGGGATGTAGCTCAGAGGTCCAGTGTCTGCCCGGCAAGCATGAGGCCCTGAGTTCAACTCTTGGCACAAAAATAAATAAATAAATGATGTTAGCTTATAAAAATTAGCATTTTGGGGCTGGGGGTTTAGCTCATCGGTGTAAGCACCTGCCCAGCAAGCATGAGGTAGTGAGTTCAATCCTTGGTACCAAAAAAAACAAAACAAAATTCTCCAAGTACATAAAAGCATCAGTATGTTGTTCCTGGAATTTCATTCCCCACTAATATTTCTAAAAGTGAAAAAAAGAGATGAAAGTGCTAACCATAATAGGAAGAAGGGTCACAGAGATGTTTTGTTTGCTTTTTCAGGATAGGGAAAATAAAAGTTATAGGTTAATGGAAATGATTCAGCAAAAAAGGAAATTTTGTTTGTTTCTTGAGAGGGGGTCTTGCTATATGTTTCAGGTTGGCTTCAAACTTGTGGCAATCCTCCTGCCTCAGCCTCTGGAGTGCTGCAATTACAAACATGCACCACACAGCTAGCTAAAGTAGAAAACATCGACCATGTGGAAAACAGAATAAATACCAGTAAGAGTGATGGCCCTGCTAGGTAGGAGAGGACTATCATGCACAGATCCAGGATTTCTCTGCAGATCAAAGCATGGACAGTGGTTTCCCTATTGCTATACAGGGAATAGCCACATGCTGGTTGTAGCTATATATGTTAGGTGTGGTTTACACAACATAGGGAGCTCCAGAGTCTTTTCTGATGCTTTTCTTTTCTCAAGAAAACAGGAAGCAAGACCAGTAGCTATGAATGAAGAAGAAATATTTATGAATTAAATACTATAATTAGATATAACTATTTCATATACTTCCCAAATCAGCTAAAAATGTGTTCAAATCTTCTTACAGGAAAATGGAAGACTCTCAAGCAACTTAGTGAGACCCAGTCTTGAAAAATAAAAATGATCTGGGGATACAGCTCAGTGTAAAAGACCTGGGTTCAATTCCCAGTGCTGGAAAAAAAAAAAGGTAGGGAATAAAGGAACAGCATGACACCTCAAAAAGCATACAAAGTGGGCCGGGGATTTAGCTCAGTAGCTTAAGCGCCTGCCTGGCAAGCGTGAGGTCGTGAGTTCGATCCCAGGTACCAAAAAAAAAAAAAAAAGCATACAAAGTACAGATTTTAGGGGACTAGAATACAAGTCAGCAGTAGAGCTCCTGACTGTCAAGTGTGAGACAGTGGATTCAATACCTAGAATCACACACACACACACAAATTTCATAAAATAAGAGACCAATGAGAATTACAAAAAAGAAAGAGTGTAGAAGAGACAGTGAAGAGAAAGGAACTTCCCATCACATTTCAGTTTCTCAGTGGCTGCCAATTCTCCCTCTGAGACATACCCTATATAGGCCCCACTGCTTCCTGCTCAATGCTCCTCACTCTTGTGACTCCCTGCTCTGCAATGCACCTCAAAGCAATTATAACCAAAAAGTGCAGCAGTGGGTGGTGGTGGTCTACACAAGTATAGTATAAAGAGAATCACACATGCATAAAGTATAGAATATGGCTAAAAGATATGCTCCTTACTAAAATTTCACTGTTTGCCAGTTCTACTTTTTCCCCTAGGTTCTGCCTAGATCAAGTCAATCTGTCAGTCTCACCAACACCCTGAATGAGCTCACTTCTGAGGAATCCTTTTTGCTCATAGAGGTTTTAACTGTCTTGGTTTACTTACATATGATTCCTTCGTCCAATCATTCAATAAACTAATGGTCATGAAATTACCACTATATTATATGGTTACATTAAGTACTGTTCTTACCTTATGGAGCCTGAAAAGACAAAGGGAGGAATGTAACACATGCCATAATAAAGGCTATGCAGACGCTTAATATAAAACAAAAACCCAGAATGTGCTCAGAGAAAATTTGGTATTCTGAGCTAATACTACCTGGCTTTAGAAGGAAATATTCTTCCAAAAGTCATTCGCATCCACAAATATAAAAATTTTCTGGCCACGCATCTGAAAGCAGGAAAGAAAGGTTGTACATATATTAAAATCCACTTGGCTTACATTACTTTTCTAGAAAGGAGAGAGAACCTTTCAAAGTACCAGGGGGGAAGGAACACTAACATGAGTCAAAAGGTGATACATCTTCCACCAAATAAAGGAAAGGAGGGGGCAGTTATAAAGCTAAAATCATATAGATTACTCTGTTGCTGTTTGAGACAAGGTCTGACTTTGTAGTTCAGTCAGCATAGCCTTGAACCAGCACCCAAAAAAAAAATAAATAAAAATCTTGTGGCCCTGAAGCAAGGCCAGCAGATCGCTGTAGCTGCTGGCTTCAAACAGGAGCCTAAAGAGAATTCTTTCTGTGGTCTGTTGGCCATTTCAGAACTTTGAAAATGGAATTCATCAGAAAGAAATAGCAGGTGAGTATGGCAGACTTTAGGGGGCCTACAGGGTAGAGACCCTGGTACCTCGGGACCTGCACTGTGTGGTTGACTCGGGGTGCCGGGAGAACAAGGAGCTCCTCCCCTCTCTGGGGGGCGGCTGAGAGTGTGGCAGACTTTGGGCAGCCTGAAGGAGAGAGACCCTGGCGCATCGGGACCTGCACCATGTGGTTGACTTGGGGTGCCGGGAGAACAAGGAACTCCCCCCCCTCGGGGGGCAGCTGAGAGTGTGGCAGACTTTCAGCAGCCCGAAGGAGAGGACCCTGGCGCATCGGGACCTGCACCATGCAGTTGACTCGGGGTGCCGGGAGAACAAGGAGCTCCTCCCATCTCTGGGGGGCGGCTGAGAATGTGGCAGACTTTCGGTGGCCTGAAGGAGACCCTGGCGCATTGGGACCTGCACCATGAGGTTGACTCCAGGTGCCAGAACGAGGAGTTCCACCCCTCTCTGGGGGCGGCTGAGAGTGTGGCAGACTTTCGGTGGCCCAAAGGAGAGAGACCCTGATGCATGGGGACCTGCACGGTGCAGTTGACTCGGGGCGCCGGTAAAACAAGGAACTCATTCCCGTCTCTGGGGGGCGACTGTGATCCTGCTGTGTGTGGGCTGAGAATCAGACATCTCATGTAGTCCTGTCCCCCATCCCGTGTCCCCCCTCCCCCTCTTCCCTGCCTAGCAAGTGGGAGCCAGTGAACTACACATCTTGTGAAAAGATTGGCTATGTTATTTAGTATGAGCTCTCCATATGCAAAGATAACAACAACCATTTGGAAGAAAACAAGAGATAATATGACAGATAGTGAAGATCTCTGGTTGTCTAGCTTTGAAATTTATGTTTTCTTACATCCCATTCTGTTCTGTTTTGTTGTGTTTAATTTTACTCCCTTTTAAAATAAAATTAAAAAAACCAAAAAAACAAAAAACAACAACAAAAAAAATCCTTTCAATATAAAATATTTTTTTCAATGAAAAAAGATTTCAGATTTGAGAAAAAGTACATGATAAATATTCTGTTCATATTAACCTTCCTGTTTAAAATTGCTGACAAATGTCCACTTATCCCAGACTTTTCCCAATTCAAACAGAGGGGGTATGTACTTTGAGCACTGTTCACACCCCTTATACAACATTAGGACACTGTTCACACCTTTTACATAATGTTATGACACTGTTCACACCCCTTATGTAATGCTGACACCAAATCACAGTCATTGGCCCATAGGGTCATTCCAGCTATGATGTGAACCACTCAGTGTAGGGACCATGTCTAAAGTCTCCCCAGCGGGGCATGGTGAAGCACAACTGTAATTCCAGCATTCAGGAGGCTGAGGCAGGAGTATCATTTGAGGTTCAAGACCAGCATGGGCTATGATGTGAGCTCAAGGCCAACCTGAACTGCATAGTGAGACCCTGTCTCAAAGAAAAAGAAAGAAAAAAAAAAACCAGTATCCCCAGTACTTACTACAGTGCCTAGTATACATACAGATACACACACACACACACACACACACAGGGATTTGTTGAATCAATTTCTGGACTCAAATGGGAATAATCTCCCTCTTGTCTTTTACTTGGCTTATTATTATGTATTATTATGTTATCCTTTAGAGGCTTTTTGTTTTTTAATATCCTTTACAAATCAGCTTAAGGGTCACTTCCAGAAAGTCACTGCTGGGTACGTGAGTGTGGCAATTCTTGTCTCATATGTGCCTATGGATCATATCCTTCTGCTCACACTTACCATACTTTACTGTTATGGCTTAATACACTTTTAAGCCTGCCTGATTTTAAATTTTCATGAGGTCATGGACCAAGACTGTCTGATACACCTTATATGCTAAGGATATAGCATAACAGCTGGCACAGTAGGTACCTGATAAATTTTTGTTGAATGAATAAATGGCTGATCATTTTTCTTGGATGTTAGACTTTTTCTGGAAGAATCTTTATAGCTTAAACTATGTGGGGGCACAACTGGAGAACATAAATGAAACAGTGATAAATTTTTATGTCTGCAAATTCCCAAATATTCTTTTCATCTGAATACTCTGATACAAAAAGCAAGCATCAATTTCTTCAATTACCTGACTGTAACGACTATGCCCTCATTTTAGCCAAGAAGCTCACCTGATGCACAATTCTCTTAATCGGTCTCGTCGGGTCCCAGTATAAGAGGTGCCATATTTCACTAGGTGAGTGGTTCTGGGAACTCTCCCAGAGAAGGCAGAGGACTTCTTTGTGGGTAGTGCCTTTGGAGAATAATGTTTCTTCATCTCTTCATCCCTGAAAGACCTCAAATTTGAAGAGAGGAAAGGAGAGGAAAAAAAGAGTATCTCTGAATGCGATGAAAGTATCTTTTAACATACAAGCAAAATTAAACAGATAAGCTCATTGAAATAGAAAAGCTTATTGCAAGAGCAATAAGCATTCCAATTTGTAACAAATGTCTGCCAGTCACTGGAGGTAGGACTCACCCTAGGAACTACAGCAGTAGGGTATGGTGGAGTCATTAGGCCTAACACACTCTTTTTTTCTTAGTATGTAAATTTAAAGGAAATTATTTACAAATTGGAAACAAGTTCCTTTATACAAAAAAATTAAGAAAGATTTTTAATAATATGACTGATACCAATATGAAATCAGGGGCCGGGGCTTTAGCTTAGCAGTGTAAGCGCCTATCGGGCAAGGGTGAGATTGTAAATTCAATCCCCGGTACCAAAAAAAAAAAAGGAATCAGATGCTTTTACTCAACATTGAATTTCTGACTTTTAACTCCATCTCAGAAACACTAAGAAATTATCTTCCTATGAAACCAAAGAGCAGAGGTACACCCATGGATTAGAAGTAGAGTTATTGGTATGAACTTATGAATTTATATATTTTATGTTATAAAAATATATTTTAAAATATAAAACAATATAACTTATGAATTAAAAAAAAATATGTCAGAGCCTTGCCCAAGGGGAATACCCAGAAGCAAGGGCATCCTATTAACAAAAAGTACACCTAAAGAGTAGGTATTGTTTCTAAAATAACATCCCCAGAGCCAGGCACGGTGGCAGACATCAATAGTTCCAGCACTCTGGAGCCTGAGGCAGGAGAACTGCTGTGAGTTCCAGGATAGCCTGAAATGCATAGGAAAATCCTGTCTCAAAAACTAAATAAATAAATACCATTCCATACCAAAAGGATTTGAAACTAAACAAATAAATAAAATACCATTCCCTACTAAAAGGATTTGAAAAGAAATAGGCCTGTAATATTGCATTAAAAAAAAAAAAAAAAAGGGCCAGGGGTTTAGCTCAGTGGCCTAAGTGCCTGCCTGGCAAGCACGGTCGTGAATTCAATCCCTGGTATCACTACTCCCCCCCAAAAAAAGAAAAGAAAAAAAAAAGAAAAAGAAAAGGAAGTGTTCAAAGAATAATGGGGGCATGCAAAAGGACACAGTAATTATCCTAAAAGAACTCCCACTGGTCAAATCTGGAATAACTTGGATAGTAACACATTTAAACCCAATGATAAAATACAAATCCGTAAATCTATACTAATATAATAAATGAATAAATAATTTTGTAGAGACTAGAAAGCTCTACTTTACAGCAGAATGCTAACAAGCTGAGAAAGAATTTTAAAAAACTCATCATTTAGGAACCATCAAATCAGGGGCTGGGGATTTAGCTCAGTGGCATAAGTGCCTGCCTGGCAAGTGTGAGGTCGTGAGTTTGATCCCCAGTACCACCAAAAAAAAAAAATAAAAAGAAATGAAAAAGGAACCATCAAAGTAGTAACTGATTCAGACAAAAATCATCAATGCAAAATAAGTTCAAGCTAGTTTGATAAGGAACAGGATATTAACATGGACCCAAGAAATGCATCTCTTTTTTTTTTTTTTTTTTTTGGTACCGGGGATCGAACTCATGACCTCGCGCTTGCCAGGCAGGCGCTTAAGCCACTGAGCTAAATCCCCGGCCCAAGAAATGCATCTCTACAAAATTATTTATTAGTTCATAATGGAGAAATAGCAGATACCACCTAAGAAAAGTATATCACCAGTAATGAAATCAATTAACATGATGTGTTTCATGATGTGGTAAACTAAGGACACAGGATCACTTCTGTGGTTATTCCTGGTTAAAAAATGCATAACCTGAATAATGAATAATAATGAAGAAACTCAACTTGAGAAAAATTCCCCAAACATTAAATGGTCTGAAGTGTTCAAAAATGTCTAAGTCCTGAAAGATAAGAAAACATTAAGAGTTCCAAATTGCAGGAGATTGTTATGATTTAGATCTTAAATGTTCCCCGAAAGATCTCAAGTGTTAAAGACTTGGTTCTTAGCTTATCACACTATTGAGATAAGGTAGAAACTCTAGGAGGTGGGACATGGAGGAAGTTAGGTAACTGGGGGTATGCCCTCGAAGGGCACACTGGGCCCTGGCTCCTTCCTCTTTTTGCTTCTGGATGCCATGACATATGCAGCTTAGCTCCACACCTCCTATTCTCCACTATGATGTTCTGCCTAGACCCCAAAATGAGGAAGCCAATGGGCCATGATATGAAACCTCTGAAGCCATCATCAAAAATAAATCTTTCACTCTTTAAGTTGATTTTCTCAGGTGTTTTGTCACAGTAACAGAAAGCTAATAAACTAAAAAGACAAAATACAATGTGTGGTCCTGGAATGAATCTGGAACCAGAGAGGAAAGGGACACAAAGGGAAGTTTTTCTCATGTTTGGTTGTTTCCTTTTTCCATATATCCATATATAAATATCCATCCTCATTATTTGCATTAGTTATATCCTATAAGGTCACAACAAACTGAATTAGGCAATAATGAATCACTCTTAGGAAAAATACAGAATTCCCTATCTCTGTCCCTAACTAAGCACAACAAAATATATATATATTAGTTAGTTGCATATATTTATATATATTAGTTGCATATGTATATTTATATATTAGTTAGTTGCATATATATATATTAAACCAACTAAGTTAATTATATATAAAGAAATAAAAGAGCAAGGGCAACCATAAAAGGTAGCAAGTGCAATGTTACACACCTATTATCCCAGTTACTAAGAAGGCTGAGACCAGAGGATCACTTAAACCTAGGAGCTCAAGACCAGCCTGGGCAACACAATAAGACCCTGTATTAAAAAATGTAAAGTAGGCTGAGTCTTGACTTGTCATCCGACCACAAAGAACTGAGTGTTTGGGAATCTGAAGCCTGAACTCACCTGACTCTGGCTCTTACTGGGTCACCTCCCACCTGCCTGGCTACTCCACAGCCCGGTGGAAGGCCAAAGCTGTGGCTGCGTACCCCCACCCCCTGGTTTTGTGCCCCTGGCTCCCCACTCTGGCCCTGAGCTGTCACCCTCATCCACCTCACCCACTACAACCCCAGCTACCTCTAAGCACTACAAGACTGAGCTCTGTTGGATCTTCTCTCACAGTGGGCGCTGCCACTACAGGGTGAAGTGCCAGTTTGTTCATGGCTTGGGTGAGCTGTGCCAGGCCAACTGCCACTCGAAGTAAAAGACTGAACTCTGCCACAAGTTTTACCTCCAGGGCCACTGCCCCTACGGCTCACGCTGTCACTCCACCCACAACCCCAACGAGGACCTGACTGTCCCTGGTCACCCTCTACATGTGCTACGCCACAGCATCAGCTTCCCGAGCTTGCCCGCAGGCCACTGCACCTCACCACCACCAGCTCTGATGGGCCCTTCCTTATCTTCCTGTTCCTTTTCGCTCTCCAGCTCACTATCCCCCCACCCCCACCAGACTTTCTACTTTCACCCTCTGCCTTCTCTGCTACCCATGGGACTCCTGTGGCCTGGAAAGAACCCACCTCAACCTTCTTGCCGAAGGGCCACTGCCAGGAACATCTGGGGTCTGGCTTAGAGCCCATCTGCACACTCTCTGGGATCTGATCCCAGTGAATATGCCACCAGCGGCAACAGCCTGGGAGGATATGACTCGTCTGTCTTTGAAGCTGGGGTGTTTACACCGTAGCCCACTTGAACACCATGGCGGCTCCCCATCTTCAATTGCATCTCTGTTTCTGAGTGACAAATGCCCCCAGTACAGATCAGCTGGATCTCAAGAGGGAGGCATTAGTGGGAACCTGGGGGAATCCCAAAGTAATTAAGTAGCCCTCCCCCACCACATTCCAAAATGCATTACCCACACCCGATGCCACACCAGGGCAGGCTCCCAATGTGCAAGTCCAGTCAGTGTTCATAGTGCTGGGGTGGAGTGTTTTCCAACATCTTAAGATGTAGCATGTTTGAGGAGTCAGTCAGCTCTCTCCCCTGTCCAATTCTGTCTCCTGGAATCTTATGTGCTGTGAATAGTGGACCCCATCCCAGTTTTTCCTAGATCTGTGTTTCCAGTGTCTGGTGATGGAGCCTCCCCTGAGGGAGAATCCTGGTGCTCAAATTTCCCTCCACAAGTAAGTAGCCAAAGCCATTGCCAAGTCCCAGCCAACAACAGTAGGTCCTTTATTTATGATGAATTTATTTATCCTAGTAAGATTTTATAGTATTTATATTAGGTCTTCTGTTTCCCTTGTAATTTTTCTTCTTTCTTTTTGTAATATTAGAAACAATGGTATAATTATTGTAACTTACTATATTACTATATATTGTTACCTCAAAAATTATTTTTGCTTTTAAAATTTTTAAATAAACAGAATATGCATGTATGCATGTAAAAAAATAAAGTAAAGTAGGAGCATTACTCACAACAGCCAAATATGGATCAATATAAAATGTGATATTTAAATACAATAGAGTACTACTGTATCATAAAGAAAGAACCTGAGGCATTTGTAGGAAAAGATGTGCAATGGTCAAAAGAAACACCAAAAACATCACCCAGGATTGAAAGTAGATTTATTTTATGTTGAAGGGCACTGATCTCAAGAAAAAAATGTCAGGCCACAAAGGCCCAGGGTGAGAAGTTTTTATGGAGTTGCAAAGGGAAAGTACAGAGATAGAGTACTTGACTGTCTTTGATTTTTTTTCTTTTTCTTTGGTATCAGGGATCGAACTCACAACCTCACACTTGCCAGGCAGGTGCTTGTGCCACTGAGCTAAATCCCTGGTCCAATTGGTTCTTTTTTTTTTTTTTTTAAATTTTATTTTAAAATTTTATTTTAAATAAAATTTTATTTTAAAATTTTATTTTAAATAAAATTTTATTTTATTTTATTTTAAAATTAAACACAACAAAACAGAACAGAACCGAACATAAGAAAGCATAAATTTCAAAGCTAGACAACCAGAGATCTTCACTATCTGTCATATTGTCTCTTGTTTTCTTCCAAATGGTTGTCTATATCTTTGCATACAGGGAGTTCATACTAAACAACATAGTCAATCTTTTCACAAGATGTATAGTTCACTGGCTCCAACTTGCTAAGCAGGGGGTGGGGGTAGAGTGGAGGGGTGGACACAACGGGGTACAGGACGACATGAGATGTTTGATTCTCAGCCCATACACCTGCAGGCTCACAGCCACCCCCCAGAGAAGGGAGGACTTATTTGTTCTCCCAGCATGGCAACCTCATGGTACAGGTCCCTAGGCTCCAGGGTCTCTCCTGTGGGCTGCCGAAAATCTGCCACACTCACAGCCGCCTCCCAGAGAGGGGAGGAACTCCTTGTTTTCCTGGCACCCCGAGTCAACCGCATGGTGCAGGTACCGAGGCACCAGGGTCTCTCTCCTTCGGGCTGCCAATTGGTTCTTATAATCTGGTAAACACCTAGGCACCATAGTGACCAGCTGTTTCTTTTCTTTTCTTTCTTTTTTTTTTTTTTTGTAAGACAGGATCTCACTGCACAGTTCAGGCTGGCCTTGAGCTCACTTTGTGACTCAGGTTGGTCTTGAACTTGCAACAACCCTTCTGCCTCAGCCTCCAGAGTGCAGGGAGTGCTGGGATTACAGGCATGTGCCACTACGCCTGGCTGACCAGCTGCTTCTAAGAGACAAAAGTAACAGAAACTAGGCAACTAACAGAAACTCGAGTATACTGTGGGGGGCACATTTTCTGCTACAGATGTTTGACTATAGATCTTTGACTTTGTTAGGTGAAATAAAGCAGACACACTTAAGCACCTGCCTGGCAAGTACAAGGTCATGAGTTCAATCCCCGGTACCAAAAAAAAGAAAGAAAAAGAAAAAGTAGACACACAAGCTTAAATATCACAAACGTTCTCTTATATAAGAAACCCAAATTATAAATGAAAAGCAAAATAAATGACGGAATAAAAAATAGGGAGCTACATCTTTCCCAAATGGGACGGTGATGAAGAGATGGAGGGAGGGAGGAGAGAGGAGAAAAACAACGAAAGAAAGGAATTAAGAGGTGTTATATACATGTACCAACTCCACACAAGGAATGTACACATTATGTCCTGCAAATGTATATTAATTTTTTAAAAAAAATCACGGTAAACGTTTAAAAAAAAAAAGCCTGGTATGGTAGTGTACGCCTGTAATTCCAGCACTCAGGAGGCCAAGGGAGCAGGATCACTGTGAGTTCAAGGCCAGTTTGGACTACATAGTGAGTTCAAGACCAGCCTGAAGTACGTAGCAAGAAGTAAACACCAAAGAAAGGGGCCAGGGATTTAGTTCAGTGGCATGAGTGCCTGCCTGGCAAGCGTGGGGTCATGAGTTTGATCCCTGGTACCAAAAAAAAAAAACAAAACACAAAACAAAATAAAACAAAACAAAAAGAGAGCGTGACTGTTTATTGCCATAAAATGTAGCACTGGAACATACTGAGCTGTAAAAAGGAATGAAGATCCCAGCATTCTAGGAGGCTAAGGCAGGAAGATCCCAAGTTCAAATCCAGCCTAGGCAACTAAGCAAGGCCCTGTCTCAAAATAAAACATAGGCTGGGGACATACATCAGTGTGAAGGCCCTGGATTCAATCTCTACTAACAAAACAACAACAACAAAAGTGGAGGTGGTAAAGTACCTGTTTATCATGTACTAAACCCCATATTTGCCCCAACATCCCCCAAAATAATAGCAAAATAATAAATTTCCAGGCCAGGGATATAGCTCAGTGGCACAAGTGCCTGCCAGACAGGTGCAAGGTCGTGAGTTCAATCCCCAGTACCAAAAATAAATAAATATATAAATAATCTCCCTGACAGTTCCAAAATTGGTATCAATGAACTGATAATATACTCATTGCTTGTATAGTTATTTTGCATCCTCAAAAAAAAAAAAAAAGAAAAAAAGAAACCTTGAATTCAATTAAGGCTCTAGATCCAAACACTGATTTATTAATTTACAGAAAAATCAGAGGGCAGAAGACTTATTAAAATATGTAACAGGAATGTAACAGTAAAATACATATTGTGGGAAGGTCCACAAGACAAATGATTTTCAAAAAATTCATTTCTAGGGAGAAAAGATGGAAAAGGAACCTACAGATTGAAAGAAATCCACTTTTCACCATGTTGATCACTGAATCTGCCTCTGCCCCACATTCCCTACCCTTTGCAGTCATACAGCTGGTCAGCTCACCTTATTCAATTTTTTAAACAAAAATCAGCCTGTGCAGTCAACCTAAGCGCTATTAATTTGAATCTGATTGCTTCTAAAAGATAAGGAAAAGCTCTGGCAGTCTGCTCAAAAATCGTATTTCTTGCCATTGTGTGTTACTATATCTCTTAGGTTTAGTAGGAAAAAATCACTCATTTATATAATCTACAAAAATATTTATAACTTCCAGCTAAAGAACAGAATAGTCTGGGTCAGGGATTTAGCTCAGTGGCATAAGCGCTTGCCTGGCAAGCACTAAGTCGTGAGTTCAATCCCTGGTACCAAAAACAAAAAGAACAGAACAGTAGAAATACGTCAAGATCTCAAGAGGAAAAAAAACAAAACAATAAACACTTATTCCATGAGTTGTAAGGACTATAGCAAATCACATTATACTCTTAAGCCTCAGTTTCCTCACTTGTAAATGGAGATAATATTGCACAGGGTTGTGGGAATCAAAGGGGATAATAGACTTCACAGCCCGAAGAAAAATTCTTTATACTATTCAGATAACCTGGGTTTTTAAAGAGTGCTGATTGACTGGTTAGCTCCCCGAGGCTCAGGCTCAGCCTCATAAGAATTTACAGAATCACAACAGTGTATCAGAGTGTGGTTCCTAACTTAAGAGGTTAGATCTGGATTTTTCTTGGCACTTTTTAGAAGAGTGGTTTCTGACTTCTAAACCATAATATCATCAGTTTACTTATTTATAACTGAAAATGGGTGAGCACCTGGCCAAAAACTGGTCATTTATAAAAGTTCACCTTAACAGGCAGGATAGCTATACAGGAAATTAATCTCATAGCCAGTAACGCACATGCAGCTCCTTTGGCAGGCTGAAGCAGGAAAATCAGAAGCCTGGCAGCTGTGCTGTGCTGGGGAGGAGATTCTAGGATGGTTAGCAAGATTCTACCTTTTTGTTTTACATACACATTAGTTATAGAGATATTTACCTCACAGTAATTCACTAAGATGTACACTGTACGCTATTTTTATGTATTTGCATATTTATCAAAAGTTTTTATTTAAAAGAAGTATATGGCCTCCAACTTGCTGCAATCCTCCTGCCTCAGCCTCCCAAGTACTGAGATTATAGGCATGTATTACCAAACCTGGATATACTATCCAAGTTAAAAACTAAAGTGATCATCACCAGGCATGGTGGCACACATCTACAATACTAGCACTTATAAAGTTAATGCAGGAGGATCACGAATGAATCTTGGTTTGGGCTACATTGTAAGACCCATTTCAGAAAGAAAGAACGAATGAATGAACGAACGAACGAAAGAAAGAGAGAGAAAGAGAGAAAGAGAAAGAGAGAGAGAAAGAGAGAGAGAAAGAGAGAGAGAAAGAGAGAAAGAGAGAAAGAGAAAGAGAGAAAAGAAAAGAAAAGAAAAGAAAAGAAAAGGAAAGGAAAGTGCTCGCTCTGGGATGTAGCTCAGTAGTTCAGTGATTCACTAGACAGATCTCAGCATATAAATGTACTCATGCCTATGATTTATTGAATTAGAAAAAGGATACAAGGCAAAATCAGAAAATAAAACCAAAAAAAGGTGAGTCTAATGGAAATCAATACATGCTTCCAAGAATCCTCTCCTAGTGGAGTTGTATAATAATTCTTCTAGCATTGAACTGCAACAATATATGTGGCTACCAGCTAAGCTTCTTAGAGACTAATACTCAAAGTTTTCATAGGGTGCTGGGTGTGCTGGTACTTTCTGAATAAGACATATCAAAATTTCAGACTCCAAGAAGAGCCCTTCAAAAAAAAGACAAGCATTTTCTTAGATCAACCAAGAAAGACAGACACAGAGATCACCAAAATAAGGAATGAGAAGATATTATCACTAAATTAAAAGAATTGTAATACAGTGAACTTTATACCAGTAAATTAGACAAGATGAAAAGTAAATTCCCAGAAAAACACAAATTATCAAAACTCGAGATAAAAAAAATAAACATCTGATATATTAAAATAGGATTGCTGGGCATAGTGGCACATGCCTATAATCCCAGTACTTGGGAGGCCAAGGCAACAGGATCATTGCAAGTTCAAGCCAGTCTGGGCTATAAAGTGAATTCAAGGCCAGCTCGAACTGCACAGTGAGACTTTGTCTCAAAATACAAAAATGAATAAAATAAAAATAGGATAATTTAGAAATGGAGTATTCACAAAAGTTTAGGTATAGAGGAACCATAAGGAATAGTGCAAGCATCTGAAGCTAGTATAAACTAAGCTGGTATCACTTGTAGGCTCAGAGAGACAAAGGGAGGGAACAATCACCAGAACCCAGAAGAAAAGAGATAAAGTCGGCCACATTAAAAGGTGCTGTAGGGCCGGGGATTCAGCTCAGTGGCATAAGCACCTGCCTGGCAAGCATGAGGTCATGAGTTCCATCCCTGGTACCAAAAAAAAGGTGCTGTAAGGGTCAAGATGGAAGCACAGTTAACCCGAAGCACCTTATAAGGAGGGTATAAACACCCAAGCCTCATTCTCTTCCTTCCTTCCTCTTTTCAAGGCTTCCACAGGCCAGATCAAGGAAGCTAGTGGGTCCTAGATGCCAAGTGTAAAGACTGGATTTGGAATGCTAAATTGAAGAAGACATCCAGAGAGTCTTCCTAGCTCATTTATTTTGGAAAGACTCTGAAACCAAGGCTCAAGAACTACAATGACACCAGGCATCATGGTGCACACCTATAATCTTATCACTGTGAGAGTCTAAAGCAGGACTATTAAGTCTGAGTCCAAATCAGACAACTAGCATGTTCCAGTCTTAAAGAAACAGAACTAGTGAGGCAACACTGGTAGGCCTTCCAGTTTCTCCCAGCATGCTGACCTGTAAACCTCTAGCATAAGCTCCTTATTGCCTCTGCATGGTAGATACTACATTAAATGCTGTCAGAGTAACTTTAGCATTAGGGTGAGTCTTTTATTGATTGATTGATTGATTTGATATAGGGTCTCACTAGCAGTTCAGGCTGGCCTTGAACTCACTTTGTAGCTCAGGCTGGTCTCAAACTTGAAACGATCCTCCTGCCTCAGCCTCTCGAGTGCTAGGATTACAGACTTGTGCCACCAAGCCTGGCTCAAGGGTGAATCTTTCTTTATAATACTGTCTCAGGTTGGGGGTGTGGCTCAGTGGTAGTGCTCTTGCCTGGCAGGCACAAGACCCTGGTGTTGATCCCCAGAACCACAAAAACTAACTAACTAACTAACTAAATAATGAAACTCATTTAATTAAAAAAAATACTGTCTCAACCTTACAGAAACACTTCTGAAGGCCCTATGAGGTTACATGACCACTGCTGAACCAATCACTGGGTCCAGGACAGGGGTGTAGCCCGCTGTGAATCATACCTCCACTGTTTTGAGTCTGAAGGTTCTTAGAGTTAGTATCTTAGTGTCTGCTAAATTCTTTCATTTTTTTCCTAAGATAGACAGGATTGGATTCTGTTACCTGGAATTAAAAAAAAACTTTCAGGCAGGCTGAAAGTAACCATGATTAAAATAGGGGAAATGCCAGGGATGTAGGTCAGTGGTGCAGCACCTGCCTAGCAAGCGCAAGGCCCCGAGTCTGACTCCTGGTACCAAAAAAGAAAATAGAAAACACACACACACACACACACACAAAGCCCCTAAAAAGAAAAAAAGCAGGAAAAGACACAAGAGTCAGCCAACCTTGGTAATGGAACTTTTAGCCTCCTAAAATTATCCTCGCATCTACTCAAAATCAGAATTTTTTTTCAGTGCTGGGGATCAAACCCAGGGTCCTGCACATACTAGGCAAGTGATCTACCACTGAGCTACATCTCCAGCATCAAAATCAGTTTTATTTTTTCAAAATCAAAATTTTGACAACTAGGCATGGTGGCATAGGCCTGTAACCCCAGCACTTGGCAAGCTGAGGCCAGAGAACTGCCAATGAGTTTAAGGTCAGCCTGGGCTACATAATGATTTTAAGGGCAGCATGAACTAGTAACACCCTTTCTTAAAAAAAAAAGTTTGGTGTTTTCTTTTTTTAAATAATAGTGGACACTGAACTCAGCACCTTTGCACTGAGCTACATACTCAGCCCTTTTTTCATTTTTAAAAGGTCTCAATAAATTGCCCAGGCTAGGCTTGAACTTGCAATCCTCCTGCCTCAGCCTCCCAGAGTGCTGGAATTATATGCATGCTCACTTCATTTTGAAGTGAGCGTCAAAATGATTTTTTGCTTCAAAATAATGTATAAAATGTAAATTATAGTTGAAAAACAAAATATTAATGACAAAAAAATCCTAGCCCATACTTTCTACATCATCACTCATTATTTATGAAACTAATTTTTTCTTATTTTTCATTACTATTTTTACACATAAAATGTTTATAAATCATAATTTCTTTTTTTTTTTTTTTTTTTTTTTTTGGTACTGGGGATCGAACTCACGACCTCACACTTGCAAAGCAGGCACTTTCGCCACTGAGCTAAATCCCCAGCCCTACAAATCATAATCTCTGTTATCTTTTTTGTCATGTTCAGTCACTTACCTGACACCACCAGCCTTCCTCTCCATACCTGTTTTTTGATGAAAATTCAACCAGTGGCTTGATAATGTGTTTCTTAGTGAGATTATTCAGGAATCAAAGGCTTTTCCCCTTTGAACTAAAGAGAAAAGAATAAATTATCTGCAAACTTACAGGTGTCACATTTCTCTGCCAACTCCTTTCTAGCCCCTTTCCTTCTTAATTGAACACTAGGTGAGCATAAGAGGTAGGTCTCTGCCTTAAAATATTCATTTTAATTTGCATTAAGTAATTTTCTAAGAAAGAAAAGAGCCACAATTAAAAGATGTGACTAGCAGGGCCAGAAATTTAGCTCAGTGGCACAAGTGCTTGCCTGGCAAGTTCCGAGGTCATGAGTCCCATCTCCAGCACCAGGAAAAAAAAAAAAAGTGACTAGCTCATTCTTCTTATCCAAATAATGTTTTAACACCTTCAACTTCCCCTCTTTAGCAGCACCAGAAGCAGCCAAGATTTTTTTTTTCAGCCAAGATTTCTTAATTTTTCTTCACATTAATTTTATGGCTGTCAGTTTTATCTATAAAAATCTTCAGGCAGCTTTTGTAGCAGTAGACACAGTGTGCAGTTTTCATTTTCTTGAATTTTTTTTTTTTTGTACTGGGGATCAAACTCACGACCTCGCGCTTGCCAGGCAGGCGCTTAAACCATTGAGCTAAATCCCCAGCGCAGTTTTCATTTTCAACTGGTGATCATTTTCACCAAAAATATTCATTATGAACTAAATAACATAGATTTTATTTACTTCTCAATGCAAAGAATAGTAGTGTTGTGGGTTGAATTAGGCTCCCCAAAAAGATGTACTGATGTTCCAACCTCTGATACTTGTGAATGTGACCTTATTTGGAATGAGGGTCTTTCAAAGATGGTTCAGAAGTGTTTGTCATGTCATGCAATGTAAACACAATTATTTTAACAACAAACTACTATGTAACTACCTTGGAGCGATGAGGAAAGAAAAATCATGAATTAAGTACTTAAATCCCATGAATAACACTCAATACAAAGTGTAAAACTAACAAATGGCGAAACATCACTATAAAAATACTTCTAATTTATAAATGTACAAATAACATTAAAAGAAATAGCTAGAGAAAGGGCCAGGGATTTAGCTCAGTGGCTTAAGCACCTGCCTGGCAAGTGTGAGGTTGCGAGTTCGATCCCCGGCACCAAAAAAAGAAAAAAAAAAAAGCTAGAGAAATGGAGTTTGGGGTTACTTTCTGCCATAAAACTTTAATATCAATTTTTAAATCTTGTATTAATTAGAAAAATATAAAAATATCTTGAATTTTCTACAATATTTTGCAGTTTCTAACAGACTGAAAAAAGAATATTCTTCTTAAAGAAAAACGAGGAAATTTATATTTTAAACCCCAGAATAAGTTTCAACTGCTTCTTTCAAGATGCCATCCCAGATGCCACTATGTCTCGTACTTTCACAACACTTAGGACAGTACCAATCTAAAATGTATAGATAGAATGAAAACAGCACTTATAAGGCGGGTGCCAGCCAAGTACTAAGCAATTTTCACAGATTAACTACTTTAATACAAGCACCTCAGCAGGTGACGGCCATCTTCATTTTATAGACAAATGCCCAACCCCTCTAGCTGTGCGGAACTAGGACTATTAAGTACTCAAGTGCCTAAGCCGTCTACCTCAACAAATACAACACATCTACACAGAGGTTGACCACACATACGAACGGTCTCCCAGCAAAATAAAAACGAAGCACCCACCTTTCACTTTGGGGGAGAACTCCTGGGCTGAACGCTAACACCTAGTCGCTCGCCCAGCCACGCAGCTGGGATCCTTAAACTGATTCGTACTCCCGCACGCCAGTCTTGTGTGGGCTCCGACCCAGGGCTGGAGCGTACTACCCGCGCGGAAGGATACGGCGCCCAGGGCGGGCGACCAGATGCAGTCCAGAAGCTCCCCGAAACAGGGCGAGCTAACAGCGCCTTTCGGCGCACTCTTTCCACATCTGCCTGCCGGGACCACAGCCCCGCGAGTAGGGAGCATCACTCACCTGTAGCAACTTTACAAGAGAAACCGCGGCGCCAGAGAAGTAGCAGGGCCTAAACTCAAGCATTTGCGTTTGCTTCCGGGCTCACAAAGAAGAAGAACCACTTAAAAGATGGGGACTTGAGATCAAAATGGGCCTCGTACCTAAGAAAACCCAGACCTCCGGCGTGGTGCGGGGGAGGAGTTGTGGCGAGACACAGAGGACTCAAAAGACCTCTTCACAGCCCACACTAGGTTTTGCTCTTCGCGCTTCTTCCAATTCAGGTCTCGTGCTGACCCCACCCCCGTCTCCAGGGCGACGCGGCCGCGCACCAGGCGCCCTGCCCCGGATGTTACAGTTCGCGCAGCCTCAGTAGTGCAGGCGATACGCTTACCTCTAGTATTAAGTGGATCTGAGGCGGTTCGAGATAGACGGTGCTTGGGACCGCTAACACACTACCTCGACCCTTCTGCGGATTTCTCTTCGCTTGCTTGGCCATTCGTTTCTCTCTGAGCTCAGCTTTCTACTGCTTTTCTTAGATCAAAGGAGTGAGAGCTATTGGGAGGCAGATCCCCAATTTACGACTGCTGTGGCCAAACACTAGGGATTAAGTTCTGGTCAGTGGACAGAAACTGCGGAAAAGTCTTCCTTCCCCAATCTCTAGGTTCTTCAGAGTTCCCAGAGAGTGCGAGCCGGAACCGTGAATCGACCTGGACGGGAGTGGGGAGTAGGGTTCTTGCAGCTTCAGAATTAGAATTATTTTATGCTGGTATCTTCTTATAACCATTCCTTTAAAATATAATTATAGTAATTATATTTTTTAAATTTGGGTCCACTGATAATCTTTTAAACACATTGGTGGGAGAGGGTAAGTGGAGCATTTTCATATACTTTTCCCTTGTGCTTTGTGAGACTTCTGAAAGCACTTGAGATTTCTGCAGAAAGCAAAAGTTAGCATTACTCATTTAAGTGGTTGAAACATTTTATGTTAGAAATATGAAGACAAGAACCAGGCGTGGTGGCGTACGTGGGTGTTTTAGGATTGGAAATGCCAAATGATTTACATTTTTACCCCTTAAAAATTTTTTTTGGACTTTTCTGAGTCAGGGTTTCGCTGTGTACTTTAAACTGGCCTTGAACTGCGTAGGCCATTATGGCATTAAGCCTCAGCTTCCCAAGAGTTGGGATTTCAGACCCGTGCCACCCCAACTGGTTTTCCCTATTTTTAGGTACTGTACGTGTTTTTGGTTTTGATGGTACTAGGGATTGAATTCCACACTGAACTACATTTTTAGTTTCCCCCCCACACACGCCTTTTTTATTTTTTATTACTGGGAATCAAACACGACCGCGCACTTGCCAGGCAGGCACTGTGCCACTGAGGTACATCCCCAACCCTTTATTCCTTTTAAAAATTTTTAGATAGGGCCTCACTGCATTGCCTGGGCTGGGCAAGAATTTGTGATCCTCCCAAAGCCTCTTACCGCAGCCTCCACAGTGCTGGGATTACCAGTGGGATTACTACAGCTTCTGGGCAAATTTAATTTTTTTTGTAATTTATAAAATGTAACCAGGCACAGTGGCACAGGTTTGTAATCCTAGCTACATTAGATGCTCAGTCAGTAGGATTCCAAATTGGACGCCACCAAGAACAATTTGGACCTGTCTTTAAAAATAACAGGGTAGCCAGGCATAATGGTCCTGTATGCCTGTTATCCCAGCACTGGGAAGGCTGAGGCAGGAAGGTCCCTGGGAGTTCAAGACTAGCCTGAACCACATAGCCAGACTCTGTCTCAGAAAACAAACAAATAATAAAATAAAGGGTCTGGGGAAGTAACTCTTGTGGAGAGCTTTCCTAGCATGCACAAAACCATAGGTTTATTCCCCAGTAGTACTTGGGGAAGAATAAGTTTTAAAGAAGTTCTATGTTAGCTACAAAAGCCAATCTTTTAGGGATAAAAATTATGTGACCAAGTGTTTTAAGATAATTTTTGGTGCACTGCATAGTCATAATACTGTAACTTTTACTTATTGTAACATTTGTCTTATAAGTGCTTTTTTTTTCAGAGTTCGAGTGACTTGAGCTTGCCAGGTAGGTGCTCATGCTACTGAGCTAAATTCCCGGCCCCAGTACTTTTATATAAATATGCCATATTTAGGATGATAAATCAGTCTACTTTCTGGATTTGAGCTAATTTGCTGACATTTTCTTGTCATGTTCATTTACTACTTTCAGCTTTGATTGAGGAAGGGACACAAGGCATTTTCACATGAGTTTAATAACAGTAATTACTGCCGGGTATGGTGGTACACTCCTGTAATCCTAGCACTTGGGAGGCAAAGGCAGGAGGATCATTGCAAGTTTGAGACCAGCCTGGACCACAAAGTGAGCCCAAGGCCAGCCTGAACTGCATAGCAAGATGCTGTCTCAAAAAGATAAAAATATAAAAAATTTTTTTAAAAATAAAAGTAATTACAGCTGTTGGGAAAGAATAGAAGCTGGGAAAAAAAAAAAAAAAGAATAGAATCTGGGGCCAGGAAATATCTCAGTGCTTGCCTGGCAAGCATGAGGTTCTGAGTTCAATTCCTATTACAAAAAAAAAAGTAGAAGATAATGGTACATATATAATAATAGCTTAATGTATGGCTCTGTATTAAATATTGCTCATTTATAAAAATTAAAGATGTTGGGCTAGGAGTGTAGCTCATTCTCAGTTTTTGCCTAGCATGCTCAAGTCCCTGGTTTTGATACTCAGCACCACAAAGCAAAGCAAAACGAAAGCATGTAAATCCTAGCAGGGCCTAAGGTCTGCAAATAAATTATCTTTGGGATGATCCTTTAATAATAATTTCTTGCTGGGCATTTAGCTCAGTGGCTTAAGTGCTTGCCTGCTAAGTGCAAGGTTGTGAGTTCGATCCCCAGTACCAAAAAAAAAAATAATAATAATAATTTCTTTCCCGGGTTTAACCTGATGATAGGATTCTACAGTGAAATGTCTAGCGTCTTTAAACTAGAGATTATCTACACACACACTACGGCTGGGGGTTGAGCCCTTTGGACTGAGGTACATCCCCAGCCCACTTTTAATTTTTTAGGACAGAGTCTTGGTAATTCACTAAATTGCCAGGATAAGATTGAACTTTTAATCATTCCTGTTTATCTTTCCAGAGTGCTGGGATTACAGGTTTGTGTCATTGGGCCCAGATTAGAATCAGCCTTGGAGAAAAAAAATTTAGGAACAAGCCTATTTAGAGAGATACAATCTCAGCCCTCTTCTTTCTTTTTCTTTTTCTTTTTTTTTTTTCCTTTGGTACGGTGGATTGAACTCATGATCTCATACTTGGCCAGGAAAGTGCTTGTGCTGCTGAGCTAAATCCCTAACCTATTCTTAGCCTTTTGAGATGTAGCTTTTGAAGATTATGACCTAGCAGTAAACCTTCACAGGCACTCTCATAATATTTGGGTTTCTAAAATTTCCATTTTCTTCTCTATTCTTCTTTGTCAGTTTCCTCCATTGACTAAACCTGTGTCCTGTCAAACTTTGGGTTTTTGTTTTTGTTTTTTGAAGCACGGTCTCGCTGTGTAGTTCAGGCTGGACTCAAACTTACTATGTATTCCAAACTGACCTTGAACTCACAGCAGTCTTCCTGCCTCAGCCTCCCAAGTGCTAGGATTACAGGCATGCATCACCACACCTGGCCCTTGTGTCAGATTTTTTAATAGTCTGGTCCTAAACCAAATTCCTACAAATATTTCATAAATAAAAAATAATAGAATGAATAATTTTCTTGTAAAGGTATTTCCCATACTGATATTTGAAAATTGATTGCTGGGCTGGGGATTTAGCTCAGTGGCTTAAGCGCCTGCCTGGCAAGCGTGAGGTCATGAGTTCAATCCCCGGTACCAAAAAAAAAAAAAAAAAAAAAATTGATTGTTACACAAGACAATGCTTGAGCTGGGGATTTAGCTCAGTGGCATAAGCACCTGCCTGGGAAGTGCGCGGTCATTAGTTTGATCCTCAGTACCAAAAAAAAAAAAGAAAGAAAGAAAGAAAGGAAGAAAGAAAGAAAGAAAGAAAGAAAGAAAGAAAGAAAGACAGTACTTGTAATTCCAAATTATTAGCACAGAGAACAAGTCAAAGTTATAATGAAACAGTTAGCAACCCTCTAGTTTTGGCATGGCACAGCTGCAAAAAGGATTCCCTTCATAAAGTATTACTCTTAGGAAATAATTATCTTTTACGAGGATAGACTGAGAAGTGAATTGAGGCAAAGATTCTATGTGAGTTATTAAAGAAGGGTTTAGTGCAGCAGTGGTGAACATATGGCACCTGTGCCACAGTCAGCTGTTTGTTATTACTGAAAACTCTTAAAATTTTGGTTTGCTATCACTGGACTGCTTCCAGGCCAAATCATGATAGATACAATATCTTGAGCACTCTGATTTCCTATCTGACTGTGATAGTTTTAAGACATGCTTAAGTTCTTTAACAGTCTGTCCATATGAAAGAGTCAGCTCTCTTTCCCTTGAATAGAGGCCAGCCTTAGTGACTCCTTTCTAATGAACAGAAAGTGGCAAAGGGCAGTATTAACCCTGAGTGACTTCAAAGCTGGCAGTGCAGGGCTAGTAGGAGTGTAGCTTGTTGGTAGAGTTCTTGCTTAACACCTATTCCATTGTAAGCCAAAATGAGGCAGTATTAAAAAAAAAAAAGCAATGCAGCAACTATCTGGCCATTTCCTCTCTCAGAATACTTCCACTTGGAATCTGAAGTTCAGGCCACATTAAAAGGCCACATGAGCCAAGCATGGTGGCACATGCCTATAATCCCAGCACTTGGGAGGGTGAGGCAGAATCATTTTGAGTTCAAGACCAGCGCCTGGGCTACAAAGTGAGCTCAAGGCCAGCCTGGTATTCATAGTGAGACCCTGTCTCAAAAAGACCAAAAAAAAAAAAAAAAAAAAAAAAAAAAAAAAAGCCACATTTCAGTGTTCCAGCCAAAGTACCAACGACCCATCTGACGGTAATCTTCAGGTACCAAACAAGTAAGTCGATTTTAGGTGGCTCCAGTCCATGGCCTTTAAACTGTCCCAGCTGATACTGAATGCAGCCAAGACCAGCTGTCTCAGCTGATAGCAGCCCAATTTACAAATGTGGAAGAAAAATAAAGGTTTAAGCCTCTAAGTTTTGGGGTGTTTATTGCACAAGAAATAACTAGATCAGTGTTTTTGTGGTACCAGGAATTGAACCCAGGCCTAGGACACGATAAGCTCATATTTCATCACTAAGCAACATCCCAACCCTGAATTTTTTGTTTTGGTTTTTTTGAGGCAGGGTCTTGCTATGCAGCTCAGGCTGGCTTTGGATTATGTAGCCTAGGTTGCCCTTGGACTCACAGTGGTCCTTGTGCCTCAGCCTCCCAAGTGCTGAGGTTACAGACATTTGGCATTATGCCTGGCAAACCCAATATTTTTTTTTAACTCCTCCCACAGGCCTGAAAAGTAAATCCTGTTATCCCTTTGACAGATGAGGAAACTGGCGGATTTTTGTTGGTTTTTTTTGTTTTGTTTTGTTTTTTAGGCAGGGTTTCCCTATGTGGTTCAGGCTGGCCTTGAACTCACTTTGTAGCCCAGGCTGGCTTTGAACTCTCAGTGAGCCTCTTGCCTCAGCCTCCCAAGTGCTGAAATTATAGGTGTGTGCCACTGTGCCTGGTTGAAACTGATGTTTAGAGAGAAGTACCTGCCTCAGGTTCCATACTAAGTAAGATTTAGCTTCAAGAATACCCCTTCTCTTGTTGGAGTTATAGTCAGGGTATACACTTCCATAGCATGCACAACGTCTTAGATTTGATCACCAGCATGGAGGTAGAAGTCTTCATCTGCACTCCATAATACTGTATTATCATGAAAATAAGACCTGATTTTTTTTTTTTTTTTTTTTTTTTTGGTACCTGGAATCTCAGGAGCTTGAGCTTGCCAGGCAGATGCTTATTCTGCTAATCTATATCCCTGGCCCAAGACCTGGTCTTATGTTGTTTTGCTTCAAAAGACACAATAGGGGTTAGGGATTTAGCTCAGCGGCATAAGTGCCTGCTTGGCAAGTGCAAGGTCGTGAGTTCGATCCCTGGTGCCACACACACACAAAATAATAATAAAAGACAATAGCTCTTCTTTTCAGGAGATGTCTTTTTTTTTAATGGGGACCAGGGATCGAACTCACGAGTGCACACTTGCAAGGCAGGCTTATGCTGCTGGGCAAAATCCCTAGCCCCCCCCCCTTTTTTGTATACAACAATCTACGTTTAGTCATGTACAAAACTTCATGTGCAAAAATCTACATTTGCAGTTAACTTTTTCTGAAACTCTCCTAACCCCAAATTCCAATCGGAATTTCTTTTTGGGTGTTTTGTTTTGTTGAGACAAGGTTTCACTTTGTAGTTCCCAGCTAGCTTTGAACTCACTTAATCTTCCTGACTCAGCCTCCCTAGTCATGGGATTATAAGCGTGTGCCACCATGGCCAACTTCCAATCTGAATTTCTTGTGACTCCATATCCTGTAGAACCATTTGCCCCAATTTCTCATGTCCAGCAATAGAATACTCCTTAAATGAGTACTTCTTATCCACATAGCCAGTTCATAGTACATTGGTAACATGGCTGTCAGGTGATTTTTTTTTTTTTTTGTACCAGGGATTGAACTCATGCCCGCACACTTGCCAGGCAGGCACTTACGCTACTGAGCTAAATCCCCAGCCCCTGTCAGGTGATTTTATTCCATGGAATTCTTCACCTAAGTCACTCTCTTGTAGGAAAGGTTTCACACAGTTTCCACTAAATCAAGTGTTAATTGAAGATTTAAGAGACATGAGTGACAACAAAACAATGACAGTTAAGAATGATGGTCCAGGCTAGGGGTTTAGCTCAGTGGCATAAGTGCCTGCTTGGCAAACGTGAGGTAGTGTGTGCGAGTCCCGGCACCAAAAAAAAAATGATGGTCCACACAAAAGCAACAAAATATTGTAGGCACCAATATTAGAAAATGTTTCACGAGTGCAGTATGTCCACAACACACAACATATTGAAACATGAAGATTTCTATTAGATAAAACGATGTCCGTCTGTTATTAAATGTATGTGTTATTAAATGCATGCATTATGTGTGTACTGACTGGTCATTCCTCAATAAGTCAAGTTCATATTCACACAGGCATTTGCCTCTCATCCAAAGGCACCTGCTTGGGTATTTAAAAGTACTTAATTATAATTTATGTTAAGTGTTAATGTCAAAAATAGGTATTTTATAATTCAATGTCCGTCATGTTGCAGCATGTATTAAACTGACAATCTTAACTGGATCTTATTTTGGAGTAGGTGTTATATTATAAGCATCCTGAAAGATGATGGTAGGGCTTATTTTCAGGTTAGGTCTTATTTTGCGAAAATATAGTAGGTAGGGGATTAACCTTTTTTTCTTATTTTTCCTCACTTTAAGAACAACATCAGGCTGGCCTTGAACTCACTTTGTAGCCCAGGCTGGCCTCAAACTCACAGCAATCCTCAGAAATTACAGGTGCGTACCACTACACCTGGCTCAAAAAATACTCTTAAACAAAAAGAAAAATGTGCTCAGCATCTCACTCCCAGAGGCAAATTAAAACAGTAAAGTGAACATCATTCTGGAAGTTTTTTTTTCTTTTTAGTTTTGTGAGATAGGATCTTGCTATGCAGTTCAGGCTATACTCACTATGTAGCCAAAATTAGCCTCAAACTCATGGTAATCCTCCTGTCTCGGCCTCCTGAGTATAGATCTCTTGATAGCTGTATACATGCAGTTTTGAAAACTGGCAATACCATATATACTGTTTTGTAATATGCTGTTTCACTTCATGGAGTATAATGGACACGTTTTCAGTTCAATAAATTCATGACAACAACAAAAAACAAAGAAATCTTGTGTTTTGTTTTTTTTGGGGCGCTGGGGATCAAACCCAAGGCCTCACTACAGCTGGTAAAGTACTCTGTCACTAAGTTACACCCTTTTGTCCAGGAATCTTGGTTTTTAAAATAATGAAAACTGATGGTTGCTTGATCACCTACAATGTGTCTCTGTATAGGCTTTAAAAAAATTTCCTCTGCCCTCTTGAAGTCTTTTTTAAAAAAGACTGAAAAGCTTTAGAGGTTGTATATGTTTTTTTACCCACCTTGTTCTATTTAATCTTGACTACCACCCTGTAAGAGAGTTATAATCTTCTCCGTTTTTCAGATGAAAAAAAAAAAACCAAGGATAAGGATAAATCGCTTCACCCCATGGCCGGTAGGGGGATGCTGATTCAGAATTTGTCTGCCTCTTGTCTGAAGAAAAAAATGTTAATAAAAAAGAGTTTCTAAGAGACAGATTTTATTTAGTATTACACAGAAAAGAAAAATGCTGTAATTGTTTTCTGTGTTGTCAAGGCTCACAGGAAGGGAGCGTTGTGACCATTTACTGTTCAGCCCCCTCGTTTTTCAAGTAAAGTGATATTTCAAAAAGATCCTTTGAAAAAGACTTCGCTGCTCTTTAACGAAACAGTATGTTTTCGCCCCACGCCCATGTATCATTAACTCGGAATAGTCCCACCGGGTAGAAACGGTGGCTCGAGATGTAACTGTGGGCCAGTTGTATGCGACCTCCTGCTCATTGCAGCAGTTCTTTTGCGCTGCTCACGTACTGTATTGGCATTTCTGTGTCCCCCTGTCAGCTTACGTCTTGTTACCACTTGCTATGCGTCTGGCATTTGCTCATTTTCTCTCAACTACATTTGCGCTTCTCCTCCTTGTGTGGGCTGATTTAGTAAAGATTAGATTATGGGCGACAAAGGGCATTTCAGCGAATTTCAGTCCTTATCTGCAGCTAAGATAACTCTAAGGAGTTTAATGCAGCAACTCGAACTACAGCCTAATCCTCATTTATAGAGAGAATGAACCCAAGATAACTCCATTAGTAAAAAAATACAGCTGAGTTCCCGTAACTTAGGTTCCCAGTGCTGAAGCCCCGGGAGCCACCATGCCAACGGGATAGCTGTAGATTCTTGCCCACCTAGGACAGCTCGGCGCGTGTCTCGGTTCCCTAGCACCACCCGTGCTGCCGCCTCATCACGCGTGGGAACACGGTGCCCTCCCCGGGGCTGCCCACGGCGACCGCCTGAGCGCACGGGGGCGAACTTCCACTATCTCAACCGCGATTCCTTCCCTGCCGAGACTCGCATCTCCTTCCGGCCGCTTCTTCCCCACCGCTGGGTCCGCGCAAGGTCCTGGGCCCAGGGAGCGCGCCGCAATGCTTCTCTTTTCCGCCCGGCACCGCCACAGCCACCTCACATCCGGGCGCGCAGCGGCTACGGCGGTGCTGGGGCCCAGGTGCCTGGAGGGAGTTATTAAGGGGAAGGGGGCGGGCGAGAGGGGCGAGGGGCCGGGCTGCAGTTACGGCGGCTGAAGAGAGACAGCCCGAGCGGGTGGGGGGGGTTAGAGTGGAGGCCGCGGGAAGCAACGCTGGGACCGGAGCGGGCGGCAGGGAGGGGAGCGGCGGCCGAAGCAAGGGCCGCCGTGCGGCGGAGCCATCGAGTAAGGGTCTGGAGGGAGGGTCTAGGAGTCAGTGCGCTGGGCCTGCAGGGATGCTTCTCGGGTCGCGAGGGCTAGTGTTAGGGCGCGCGCGGGTGGCGGGCAGGGGCTAGAAACCCGCAGGGTGGCCGGCGGGCAGCAGGCGGACTGGCTGGGCCCGGGTCGCGGTGGATGGTGGCGGGCCTACGCAAGCTGCAGTTCCAGCTCGAAGTGCCCGGGCCGGGGATTTGGCCTCCCGGTTCTCTTCGGCCCGCCTCCCTCAGTGAGTACTGTCCCCGCCCTTCCTCCGAAGAGGCCACCTCGGCCAGGGCCTGCGCGAGGGGCCGGAGGTTGGCCTGGAAAAGCTGAGTTTCAGAGCTGAAACCTGCGCTCGTCTTTTCCTTGCCAAGGGCGCCCCTGGCACGGCCACAGGTGCGGCCGCGTGGAAGAGGGGCTCTTGGGCCCCGTCCCAGCCAATGACTCTCGGATAACCAGGGGCAGCTGGCGCCGTCCATTGGCAAGTGACAGGCACTTTACAACAGCCTGACTTCCCGGATCCCCGCCCGAGCCAGACTCCTACCTGCCCCCACTCCGAGAAACTTCCCTACTTCTGAGCTGTCCCCATGGTCAGTCGCAAATAATGTTGGTGTTTCTCTTTGTATTAAAAGCTGGCTAAATATTGTGCTCCTTAAGTTGAGCACCTTCCTTTTCTGCCTTCCTTGCTCTTTTGATGACTAGAATACTTCACTAGGAAGTATAACTTGGCCTCTGTAATAGTGTTTCCAAATTGCTTTTGGTTTATGCCATCATCTTTGGACGTTTTTCTTTTAAAAACTATTTTAAGAGATAAAGCTTCCCTTAAAATAAAAGCAGCTAAAACTTCTGAAAACTTACTGTGCTTCATGACAGTTTCGCACTGATTTATCTTCCAGGTGTAAAAAGTTTTAGACCAAGGAACCATGGATAGGAGAAGTGTGGGTGAAACAGAAAATGGAGATGCTTTCCTTGACTTGAAGAAGCTGCCAGCCACCAAGTACCCCCATCGCTATACAAAAGTAGGCTTTGTTACTAATGAAATAGTGTTTCTTTATAGATGAGGAGTTTAGTAACATTGTGTAGGTATTTTGTTGGTTTATCTAAAGTGGTAGTGTTGCTTGGTATGTGGACAGAATAATAGCGAAATTCAGTAAAAATTGTTTTGAACGTTTTTCTGCAAGGGTGAATACCAAGTTTAGAATACCTGACAGGTAGCTTTTAGTTAAAGTGTATTGTCTCAGACCAAGTATGACTGTGAGTCAGTATATGTTGGCACCCAAGTTCTGGCACTACTGTTTAGTTGATATGCTGTTGACTTTAGGTGCTGTAGGATGAGGATTACAGCTGTGGGATCCGCACAAAATAAAGTGTCCTCTGTATTGATGTTTCCTTAAGAGTCAATCCAGCGCAAGGTGACTGGATTTTAATTGCTTTTTATTTTTTCTTACAAAGTGGATATGGACCTACAAAAATAAAGCTTCAATCATGTTTCCCTTACCTAAGAACTTGTGGTTCTAAACTTGTTTGGAGATTACTGCAAGGTCATGTATTTGTTAAAGATATTAAATCAGTTTCTTCTTGGCTAATGTTTCTAAAAACATTGACAGCTATAAATTAATTTCTGAATTCCTGAAAGTTTTGGGCTGGAATACTTAAAACGTGCTTAAAGTACAAAGGGATTAGGACTGTTGATGAGAGGGCTCCTGTTATAGTTAAGGCCACATATGTATTTCCCTAGTATGAACCTGTTATGTTTTTTATCTAAAATGTCCTCCAAAAGTCTCATGGGTTTGGAATGTCTTTGTGTTATAGCTGATTGTGCTGTTGGGAGGAGGGGCCACAAAAGGTGGATCACTGAGTGTGTTACCTAGAAGACTGTATTTTTGTCCCCTGATCCTCCATTCTCTCTCTGCCTCATTGCTGTCATGGGGTGAGCATCTTTCTTTTTTTGTGGCCTTCTGTCATGCATCCTTCTGGCTTGACACCTGCTAACCATAGGCTAACTGGAAACATGAACAAAATAAACCCCATTTTAAAACTGTGTTGAGCATTTTGCCCTATCCATGAGAAAGTTACTAATAGAGACCCCAGTCATGAGTATTCATATAGCTCTGTTTCTTGCTTTCTGGTATACTTAGTAAGGATGGGTCTTATTTGTGTGCTGCTCTTACCTACTTAGTAAAATGTCAGATTATGTCAGACACATGTTTTCAGCATTTTATTTAAAAAAAAAAAAAAAAAGAAAAAACAACCTGACAGGGAGATATGGAGGAGGGAGTTTTCAGGTATAAAAGGGTTCTTGGTTAATTGCTGTCTTAGCATCCACAATCTATTTTGATCTGATAGAATGTGAGTTGATGGGAAGTTTTTCAGATTTTTAGTTTTTGCAAATATAGATGCTCTCAAACCCTGGAGTGCTTGAAGAGTGTTTTGCAATTTAACTTTACTGCCCAAAATGTTGATAGGTGAATTGAGAATGGTGACAGGCTTAGCAAATGAAAGGAAACTGGTATGAACTGCTTACAGGGTTATGTGATTTCAAATCTAGCACTTTTTGAATTAAAATTCTAACTGGTTGTCTAGTTGGACAGTTCCAGAAGAGGCTTCTGGGTCATTTTCACACTGGTCAGAGGTATGCTTATTTCATCATATATATGTGTTTCCATTTGTATGCCTCCGTCAATTTTAGGGAAACACTGTTCTCTCTTAAGGTTCACAGTAAAGATTAAGCAGCTCAACATGCTCCTTGTTTTTTTTTTTTGGTACCGGGGATCGAACTCACAACCTTGCGCTTGCCAGGCAGGCGCTTAAGCCACTGAGCTAAATCCCCAGCCTGAACATGCTCCATTTTTGACATTCCAAGCTCAGAATTGTGTCATAAATATAAATGTGCCTTAAAAAACTGGTTAAGTGGCTGGATGTGGTAGTGGACGCCTGTGATTCAGCATTCTGGAGGTGAGGCAGGAGGATCGCCACAGGTTTGAGCCTAGCCTTGGCTACAGAGTGAGTTCAAGCCCATCCTAGACCTTTACATGGCAAGACCTTGTCTTAAGAAAAGAAAAAGAAAAAATTGGTTAAGAAAGGCAAGATTGGGGCCAAAGATATAGCTCAGCGGCAGAAGTGCCTCTCTGGCAAGCTCAAAGTCCTGAGTTCAATTCCTGTTACTAAAAACAAAAAACTGAATCCAGGATTGGCTGGGGATATAGTTCAGCGGCATAAGTGCCTACCTGGCAAAGTAAATGCAAGGTCCTGAGTTCAGTTCCTGGTACCAAAAGAAAAGCAGGGTTTTTAAAATTAATGACTGGAGGAATTTAACGGTGTTCTCAACCACATTTAGTTGGAAATAAATTTATTTTCTAATCCGTTTTTGGAAATAATTTACTTTCTAATCCAAGAGGATTTAGCTCATAGTAATTTTAGGATAATGTTTAGGCAGTAATGTGTTAGTATTTTCTCTTTTTTCCCCCTTTTTTTCTTTTTGAGAGGGTTTTACTGTGCAGTTCAGGCTAGCCTCAAATTTACTTTGTAGCTCAGGCTGTTCTCAAATCATGGCTATCCTCCTGCCTTAGCTTCTGAGTGCTAGGATTACAGGTGTGTACCACCACATGCAGCCTGGTATCCTGTCATATATATGTTCTCAACACTTAAGTAATTTTGGTTTTTGAAGCAGGGTCTTACTCTAGTCCAGGCCAGTCTCAAACTTGCTGTGTATCCTAGGCAGACCTCCAAATCTCCATCATCCTTCCTCAGCTTCCTGAGTTTTGGAATTACAGGCCTCTGCCACCATGCCCAGCCAACACTAGTAATTTTATATGGGACTTGAAGAGAACTAAACCTGTCTCCCTTTTGAAGAAAATGATCCAGTGTTTTGAGCAGTATAGTGAACATTCTGTTCTACAACAAGGATAATACATGAGGCTTCCTATTCTCTCTAAATACCAACATCAAATTATTGGACTAAATCACTTAGAAATGTTTCTGCCTCTTAAAGTGCACAGGCAAGAAGGTCTAGAAGCAATAGAGGAAAACTATTCTCATCAGTGTTTTTTTTTTTAAATTTTTAATTGCCAATCTATGGAAATTTGTAAATGTTGGATGTTTACTTACAAGGTTAAAAAAAAAAAAAAAAAACACAGGCCAGGTGAGAGGGCTGCTTAATTTTTGACCTTAGTTTAGTGTTTAGTTGCTCTTTGGGATAACATTAAAAATCCACTGTTCAGAATCCAGAGTTTTGTTGTTTGGTTGTTGTTATTGTTGTTGTTTTTATGTCTCCCTCCCTCAAAGGTGAAGAATACAGACGTTTCTCATCAGGTACTTTCTAAGATTAGCATCCCAGAGTTTTACCTTTCCATTAGGACATCTTTTGGTCTAGCTTGCTTCTCATATGTTAATGTGCCTTGGGATATATGAAGTGTGACATGTGGATTCTAAATGGTGGGGAGGGCAGGGTGGAGCTGAAGAGGGGTGGTGTGCACGCGCATGTGTGTGTTTTGAGACAGGCCTTACAATGTGGTTCATATTTCATGTTGGCCTTGAACTTGCTATGACTGTGTAGCACATGCCAGCCTTGGACTTGCAACAATCCTCCCGCCTCAGCCTCCTGAGTGCTGGGATTACAGGTGTGCACCATCACACCTGGCATAGGATTTAGCTTTATTTTATTTAATTAATTAATTTATTTATTTATTTATTTTTGAGACAGGGTCTTGCTATGCAGTTCAGGCTGGCCTTGAACTCACTTTGTGGCCCAGGCTGGTCTCGAACTTGCAAGGATCCTCCTGTGTCAGCCTCCCAAGTGCTGGGATTATAGGCGTGCACCACCACACCCAGCTGGATTTAGCTTTTTGAGCAGCTCCCGCTGAGCATAATTTGAGGAGCAAATCTTCATTCTTTGGAGAACTTGATAAATGGTGTCAGGCAACTCAGATGTATAGTTACCTCAGGGTTCAGATGATGTATTTTGTGCTTCTGGGAATATCTTGGGATTAGAGTCACATTGAGTGTTTTCACCCTACTCTTTATGCCCTAGTGGTAGTTAATTGGGATCGTTAAAAAGGTTTATCCTATGCACCTTTTATCCTAAGGCTCTTGAACCATTAACTTATAAATACAATCAGGTCTGTTTTGCTAGGCCAGGTTCCTAAGACCAAAGCTATATTTTGGTAATACGCATTTTAAAATTCACTGGGTTGTGTTGAAGGACTTTTGGAGGTTATAGAGTAGGGTCTCAGCTGAAGGTCATGGATGAGAAGTGGTTTAGATGGGAGTTCTCAAAATACGCCCTCTGAACTAACTAGTATCATCTGGAAATGTGTTAGAACTACAGATCATAGGTCTTTTTTTCTCAGAGGTATTGAATCAGAAATTCTAGGGGTTAAAGCCCAGCTATGTGTGTTTAAGAAGCCAGTCAGGAATTTTAACTCTAGTTCGACTTCGCAAACCATTGATTTAGGAAACAGGAAGTAGTCATGCTTATTAGTGGAAAATTTAAGGGGACTTGTTCAATTTCTTACCTTCATCAGAGGTTCTTGTATACTTGCTGTTCTATTAGTGATGCCATCTTCTTCTTGAACAGCAAAGTAGAAATATTTTAGACTGTCCCATTATTTAGGTTTATCTTTCTTTAAGTGAACAGACTGATCTTAGATTGGAGAGTATCATACAGTAGTACCTTGGTTGATGAATGCTTTCCACAAACAATTGGGTTCTCAAATAAAAGCATTCAACAAAATTTTGCTTCTGTTCACAAACTATATCAACTGAAAAATACAACTGCAGCCATCTTTCCCAAAATTGTAAAATTAAGTTTGTTAACCAAGGTACCACTGTACTTTTGTTGTTTCTCCTTTGTTCCTGTATTGTGCCACCAACTCATTAAATGCCATCACCTGTCAGTTGGACAGAGAATAAAAACAGGACACTCAGAGCATCCACCTTAATAGTTACCAGTGTTGAGCATGTGTGTTAAATCTACTAGCTAAAAAGCAGATGTTGGATTTTCTGAGTTTAATTTCACGTGGCTTTTTGTTACCATGACTAGTAAATTGATACCATTTTGGTCCTTAATGTATGCAAGATCTTTAAAGGATGCTACTCTTAATTTGTAGCTGGTGAACCAGTTGGTGACAGTGGGTATAACCATGTTTATGTCTGTGCTTTAAAACCATTAAGAAACTAGATAAACTAAGTAGATTAATACAAGTAAGTATAGCCTCCATGGAGAGAATCAGTTAAATTCTGATTCATGAAGAGAAAAGTTTAAGTTAAATTTTAGGTAGAAATAAGAATTATGTGGTCAGTTTGTTCTATACAAAGATCTTGTTTGGTGACTTTTTATATATCTTTCATAAACTGAGTTTATTAGTAGCTTCTAACAGGTGGTATTTCAGGGACAGATTTAGCTATAAACTTTTTAAAGTCAAAGAAAAAAGTTTTTATTTTTTTAAAAAGACACATATGTTAATCCTACTGAATTTTATTAGATATCTAACCAGGCTTTGTTATGGAAACTCACAACCCTTAAATGCAGAGTTTAAATGCACGGCTCAATTACTGTCTGGTACACTCTGCACTCAAAGCCGTGTATGTTTAATAGGGAATTTGTAGATTTAGCTATAAACTTCTTAAACTAGTACAAAAATAAGGGTGTGTATTTATTTTGGGAAGGCAAAATTATAGTATGCAATCTTAATGTATGAACTCTCTAGAAAACCTAGCTAATTGAAAGTTCTTAGGGTGACTGACAAGATTATAGATACTGATTTCAAAGTTTTTTTGGTGTTGTGTTTTGTTTTGTTAGCACAGTGTTACTCTGTAGCCCAGTCTGGGCTCAAACTCCTGGTCTTCCTACCTCATCTTCTGAATGTTAGAATTATAGTCGATATATCACTCCTGGCAAGCTGCTCTTCTCTGACTACTCTTTCATACCTGTTCCACTTGTGACTCACTTTGAAAAGTTGAGATTCAGGGCCCTTGCGCCCATGAGTTTCCTCTCCTACTTATTCATCATGATAGGAATTTTAAGGTAGGTAAGAAGCCAGTCATTTCATAATGGGATCCTTTAAAATAAAAATTTGTGAAAGGAATCTTTATTTCAGAAAAGGGTGCTATAAGAGGAGGATAGGTTAGGGGCAACCTGCCAGAGGAAGTAGCAATTTGACTTAGGGTCCCCACTGGTCCAGCTGGACAGTGGCAAGCCTGGCACTAAATGGCAGAGCTGTAAGGGTGGTGTAGCTTCATTGTCCTCTACGGAGAAGAACTGGAGGAGAAGTTAAGGGGCTATGGAGACCCCACTTTTGCATTCAGATCCCCATTCTACCACTTACCCGTGTAGCCTTTAACCATATACTTCTCGAAATCTCATCCTTTTCTTCTATAAAATGGAGGTTGAGTAGTACCTATCTTTTAAGATTTTCATGGGGAACAAATGAAAAAATCCATGTTAAATGCTTAGAGGGCCTGGCATACAACAAATGATAAAAACTGCTTATGATTAAAGGTGGTAAGAGGTACTAAGAGGTGCACCTCCTTTAAATCAAGATGCTTATTTTCTTTTTCTTTTTTTTTTGTATTATGATTGTATTGTACTTTAAAATATGGAACAATTTTGTTCAGTACTGGATAACAGTATTGCATAGTAGCCAAGCAGATGAATCTGTAGTTCCATCTCAATAACTAGCCCCATGGGACTTTGGATAATTTTAGCCTCTCAGTATAATCTACAGAATGAACCAATAGAAGTCACAGACTTGTCACAGAAATTCAGTGAGATGGCACATACAAAGCACTTAAAACAGCACCAAGCACAGAAGCTGTTTAATTTGATGTGCTCCCATTTGTTGATTCTTAATGTTCTTTCTTTTTTTTTTTTTTTTGTAGCAGGGATCAAAATCACAACCTCGAGCATGCCAGGCAGGCACTTACGCCTCTGAGCTAAATCCCCAGCCCTTGTTGTTATTTCTTACACAATTGGGGTTTTGTTCAGCAAGTCCTTGTTGGGCATTGTGGTGAAGATGCTTATTTTCTAAATGTCATAGATACTCATCTCTGTTTTCATATGAAACCAGAAAACCCTAAAAATTATTTTCATAGTTTAAGTTTCTCTCTAGTGTTTATCTCTTATTTAAAGGGTCTTGCCTGTTTGCCCAGGCTGTGCTTAAATTTGCAACCCTTCTGCTTCAGCCTCCCAGAGTGTTGGAGTTACAGCCATGAGCCACCATACTTAGCCATGTCAATAAATTTAAAAGCTGAGGTTTATTTTTCTTGCAAGGCCAGATCAGAAAAAAACATGAACAAAAACCAAAACAAACCAAAAACCAGCTATTCTGGTTTTTCCATCCTGATTTTCTTGGTTTTATATAAAGTTTTTCAGTAGGTGAAAGTCTTTGCATCAAATCAGCAACTGTTAGATGCTTGGGTAAAGCCAGGTGCTAAGGCCTGTTTATCAATGCCCCATGATCCAATTTGAATTCTGACTTCCTACAAGAACTGTTCTAAATGGGACCCTTTTAGCAACTAACTACATGAATAGAAGATGATGGAATGTATCCTACCCCTACCCTGTATTTAGTTCAGCCCGTGCTCCTAGTTATGGATGCTGTTGCCTCATTGTGGTGCTCTTCCCCCTTGTACTTAGCCATTGTAGGCAATGTGTTGTATCAGTGAGCTACATTCCTAAACACCTTTTAAAAAAATTTATTTTAAGCTGGGCATGGTGGTGCATGCCTGTACTCCCAGCACTTGGCATGCTGAAACAGGAAGATTTTTGAGAGTTCAAGACCAGCGTGGGCTACTAAGTGATCTCAAGGCCAGCCTGAACTGCATAGCAAGACCCTATCTCAAAAAAATGAAAAAAAAAATTGAGTCAGGTATGGTGGTGCATGCCTGTAATCCCAGCACTCAGGAAGGTGAGGCAGGAGGATCACTGCAAGTTCAAGGCCAGCCTCAGCCTCGGCAGGGAGTGTAAGGACAGCCTGAACTGCATAGTGAAATCCTGTCTCAGAAAGACAAAAAAAAAAAAAAAAAAAAAAGTTTTTTTTTGAGACAGGATACCCAGGCTGGGCTCCAGTTTACAGTCCTCCTGTGTAGCTAGAATTACAAGCATGTACCACTATACCTGGTTTGTGATCTATTTTTTAATCTTTTTGAGTCAGGCATGGTAGTACACACCTGTAATCCCAGCACTTAACGAGGTTGAGGCATGATCCTATGAATTCATGGTCAGCCTGAACTATATAACAAGAAGATCCTGTCAAAAAATAACGGCAGCAAAAGGCTTTCCAGTCTTCTGAGAACAGTTACATGACTCTATAGACTGAACTATTGGGTCTGTTTGCCAACCATCCAAGAGCCTAATGGGCCGGATAGTGTTATGTGGAGGTTAGATACTGGGAGAGGTCAAAGAGGGACCTTGACCTAATAGCTGCTATCAGAACAGTTACCTTTTCTAGGAACAGTCTATATTACTTCTAGAGTTCTTTGACCATTCACAGTAAAATAAAGTTTGGGGCCTTTTTTTTTTTTTCAAAAGACAAGGTTTCAGTATGTAGATCAAGCTGGCCTTGAACTCACTATATGGCCCAAGCTGCCTTAAACTCAAGCACTGGGATTATAGGCATGCACCAGCACATGTGGCTGGTTTTGTTATCTAGGGTCTTGCTGTATAACGTAGGATGGCCTCAAACTCATCATCTTTCTGTCTTAGCTCCCAAGTAGCTGGTTTTATAGATATGTGTGACCATGCCTGGCTAAGTTTGTAATAGTTTGCTTGTTTGGAGACAGGAGTCTCGTTGTATACTTCAGGCTGGCCTTGAACTCACTATGTAGCCCAAGCTGGCTTTGAACTCACAGCAGTCCTCCTACCTCAGCCCCCTTGTGCTGCGGTTATAGGCCTACACCACCATGCCCAGCTTGATGCTTGCCTGTCCAGCTGCCTGCTTTCACTCCTGGCCTCTTGTTTTGTGATACTGGGGCTTGAACCCAGAGCTTATATACTACACTATATCCCTAGCCCTTTCTCAAAAAATTAGCTAAATTGACCAAGTTGGGCTTGAATTTGGATTCCTTCTGTTCACCCTTTCAGGGTGCTGGTGTTATAGGTGTGTAGTACCACACCCCCAGCAAATTTTGGTTTAAAAAACAAAAGAAGAAAAAACACTTATTTTAATTATACTGAGCTTTTTACTTTTGCGAGTTGAAGCCAGCTCACAAGAGTTCCCTTCTGTCCCCGTTTTTTTTTTCCTGTCCCCTTTTATAAAGACCATTTGTGCAAAGTTCTGTTACTTTCAGAACATCATCAGAATGCATAGCTGATTTTGCATGAAGACTCCTGAAGAAAGAAATCAGAGAAGGTTTTTAGTTATTTTTTGGCCTTATATCCAAATTGATTTGTTCTCTACTTCCATGCTGATCCCCAAAAGTAGGTATCCATTTTGGTAATTACTAATAGATTGTTTTGAGAAGCTTGAACAAATTTTCTCGAATGAAGACTGCTGCAATCAGAAAATGCGTTTATTCTTTCCTCTCTGTGTGTGACTCTTGGGCAATTAGTAGCTCATTCTTGCCTCGTTGGATTTCCTAACCTGTGCAAAAAGTGAGGTCTCAGGTATTCTTTTATTGTCCAGATGATAATTAGAGTGAATTTCCCCTCAATCAGTAAATTACTTTCAGCTCTTTTCCCCCCACTTTGGGCTCTTTAAAAATGGGTAGTCTCTCATTTTTTTCCTGAAATACTGATGATGGGGGGAACATTCCCAGTCTGAATGAGCACTTTGCAAATATTTTGTCTTTAACCAAACTTGAAGGTTTTCTTTGAAAATACCCCAGGGAGATTCCTTTCTATAATTAATATTGAGGACTGCTGATGAAAGGACAAATTCAAGAACATTTCTCCTGAGAGACTGGAAGGGCTAGGGTGGCAAAGGCAGGAGTCATCTACCAAGGCTGGTCACTAAACCTGGCACACAGGAAGTGTTGTGTAGACAGTAAGAAAAGAGCAAACTATGCATTACTTAGTTTATGGTTTGTCTCCTTTCAGCTTAATAGAGAATTAGCCTGGGATAGCATTTTATACAATTCAACTATTGCTGTAATGTAACACATTTAGCTCTCTCAACTCTTTAAGGAGTCTCCCGACCACTCCCAAATGTTTAGATGGATCTTAGGCTACATTTTGAGAAACATGCTCTTTTTTTTTTTCCCTCTGAAACAGGGTCTGGCTGTGTAGTTTAGGCTCTAAACTCACTACATAACCCAGGCTGGCCTCGAACTTGTAGTGATGCTCCTGCCTCAGGCTCCCCAGTGCTTGAATTACAGATATGTGCCACCACACCCAGCTAACATGCTTAATTTAAAGCCTGTCTCTTGCCCTCCTCCCTCCCTCTTTCCTTCTTTCCTTTCTTCCGTCCTTCCATTCATCCTTCTCTCTTATTCTTTTCTTTCTTTTCTTCCTCTTTTCTCTTTTCTTTCTTTCTTTCTTTCTTTCTTTCTTTCTTTCTTTCTTTCTTTCTTTCTTTCTTTCTCTCTCTCTCTCTCTCTCTCTCCCTCTCTCCCTCTCCCTCTCTCCCTCTCTCCCTCTCTCCCTCTCTCCCTCTCTCTCCCTCCCTCCCTGCCTCCCTCCCTTCTTCCCTGCCTGCCTGCCTCTCTCCCTGCTTCTCTCTCTCTTGTTGGGTAATGAACCCAGAGTCTCATGCATGCTATGCAAACACTGTATCACTGAATTACACCCCCAGTCCCAAAACATTAATCCTCAACCTTGGGATCCATCAGCATTCTTTTTTTTTTTTTTCTTTTCTGTGGCACTGGGAATTGAACTCATGACCTTGTGCTTACTATGCAGGTGCTTAAGCCACTGAGCTAAATCCCCAGCTCCATCAGCATTGTTTCAAAGGTGTGAACCTTCACTACAGAAATTGCATAAATGTATAATCTTGGGCAGTGGGAAGGCCTTTATATCTATGGCTATATTTACTGATCTTGAGAGGCTGCTTAAACCAGTTCCATGGCCTCAAGGAATATGGTGGTGCACACCTCTAAACCAAGCACCTGGGAGGCTGAGGCAGGAGGATCACCATGAATAGAGACCAACCTGAACCACATAGTGAGACCCTGTCTTTATATACATTCATACAGTTTTATCTAAGTATGGTTACAACACCAAAGAGTTTTTTCTCTTAGCTATCATTAGTGCTGAAAATACTAGTGATACTTTAGTTTGTCCAGACTGGTGAGCTGTGTTGCCATTGTACGTGATCAAAGTTAGATACAAAAGATGCAGTTGGGGTGGTTAATGCCAGTGTGTGACTGGCTTACTGCTATAAGTCCTGCTCTTACAGACCTGTTTGTACATTTGATCATTCTAGTAGCAGTTCACACATAGTATATTCCAAGCATCTAAAATCAACAACAAAAAATAGAAAATTGAGTAAGTTAACATTTTTAACCAATCAGAAAGATTCCTGTATGTGAGAGTAGTTAGTGTTTGTCTGATTAGAGTAATAAGTCTGTGAGAAAATGAACAAAAAAAAGGTTTTTTTTTTTTTGGTACTGGGGATTGAACTCACAACCTCACTCTTGCCAGGCAAGTGCTTATGCTGCTGAGCTAAATACCCAGACCTGAACAAAATATTAACTAAACTTTGGAAGTGGGATGTCAGTTACCTAGGTTTGTGTTGAACAACTAGGCTTGTGAATCTTCCTGCTTTAGCATCCCAAGTAGGTGGGACTACAGGTACGTGCTACACCACCTAGTTCACCCAGCTGAACAACTTTTTTTTTGGCAGTATCAGATGTTGAGCCTGGGACCTTTGCCCTAAGCTATATCCCCAGCTCCGTTTTGTGTAATTGTCCAGGTGGTGGACCTCAAACTTGCTGTTCTCCTGCCTTGGCTTCCCAGAATCCTGGGAATACAGATGTGTCCCACCATGCCTGGCTTTATTTACTTTTTTAAATAAACTTTTCAAATGGATATATGGTTCACATAAAGAGATTACCCTTTGTTAAGTGTAATTGTTCAGTGAAATCACAAAGCTGTATAGCAGTACTGCATCCCTAATTCCAAACCATTTTCATCCAAAAACAGAAACTCTGTGTTTATTAATAATCATTCGCCTATTCTCTTTCCTAAGCCCCTGGCAACTAGTAATGTATTTCTGTTCATATAGATTTATGTGTTTGAACATTATATATAAATATGCAGTATTTGGCCCTTTATCTTTCATTTAGCATGTTTTCAAGGTTCCACCATATTGTAACTGGAATGTATAGTATTTTATTATTTATTTGAAACAGGGTCTCACTATGTAGTTTAGACTGGCCTTGAGCTTGCTGTTAGCCCAGGATGACTCTGAACTCAGTTATCCTTCTGCCTCAGCTTCTCATGTACTGGGATTACACTGCAGTGCCTGGCTTTTCATTCCTTTTTATTACTGCGTGTACACTGGTTGTACACCGCAATGCCTGGCTTTTCATTCCTTTTTATTACTAAATATTCCACTGTATGGCTATACCACATTATGTTTATTAATCAGGTGGCAGACACGTGGGTTGTTTCTACTTTTTGGCTGTTGTGAATACTGCTGCTATGAGCATTCGTGTCCAAGGTTTTGGGAGGATATATATTTTCAGTTTTTTTGGTATATACTAAAAAGTGAAATTGTAGAATCATATGGAAACTATTTAACATTTTGAGGAACTGCCATTGTTACCTACAGTAACACCATCATTTTACATTCCCATCAGCAGTGCTTGAGAATTCTAATTTCTCTACATCTTTGCCAAGACCCCAAAACTGTTCTTGTTTTTACAGTACTGGGGATTGAACCCAGGGCCCCCACACATGCTTTACAAAGACTGTACCACATGCTGCATCCTCAGCCCTTTGACACATTTTGAGTTCATTTTTCTATGTGTAAAAGATTCTTGTATATACCTCACTTGATTTTTCCTATATACATTAGTCTATTCTGTGTATATATGTATGTTTATATATATTATATACAGGGAGTCCACCAAAAAAGTGTATATATCAGAAAAGAAAAACTTGTATAAATATTTTAAATTAAATGTATTGAGACATCATGAGATTAATACAGGTTTGTTTTGTTTTGCTTTTTTAGACAAGGTCTTGGTATGTAGTACAGGCTGGTACAGTGTAGCCCAGGCTGGCCTCACCACACCTACAGTATAAATTACCTTTGGCCTGTATAATTACAAGAGGTGCTCAATGTGGCAGCCATTAGTTTCCAGAGATTTATTAGTATAATGAATTGCTGAAATGTGTATGTTTTTTGGGTTGCCCCCCGCCATGTGTGTGTTTGTGTATTTTTTTGTTTATCTGTTTGTTTTTTATTTTTTTCTAATTTTGAGACAGTGTCTCACTAAGTCCTGTTTCCCAAACTGATTGAAACTTGCAATCCTCCTGCCTTAGCCTCTTAGAATGCTATGTTACAGCCATGCTATGTTTGTTACAATTAGTGAGCTAATGTTGATACATTGTTATTAAAGTTTATACTTCACTCACTTTTTCATTATTTTTAAAGTAGTACCTTATTGGGCATTAATCTCTTTTTAGGCTTCTCATTTCGCTTTCTGTAAGGCTGTTTGGTCCAAACTTTGGTTGTTCTAGATTTCTGTGAATGAGTTAAATTATGAATCTTTCCCTGTTAATTTTGAAATAAATAAAGTCATCAATTTTGGCAAACAATTGTAGCAATGGAAAACACCATTACTTGGACTCTGTATTATCTTTTAAAATTAAAAATTTCAAACAAAACCCCACTACTTAGAAACTTGCATATGGGAATATATACATTTAAGTGCGAAGTGTATTACCTTTGGCTTAACAGTATAGTAGGGTTCTTAGTTTAATATTTTAACTGAGGGGCAAGGAACTTTGTAACAACTTGAATCACTTTTAGTAATAGACAGTTGCTTTGCAATTTTTTTTTCCCCCTGTAGTGTTATGTATTTATATTACAAGGTCCTTCTTGTTTCTATTGGAATCTGCTCCCCACCCCCATTCTTTTCTTATTTTGGCCATTCTGGGGATCCGGGACAGGGTTTCATTCATGCCAGACAAATGCTTTACCGCTGAGCTACATTCCCAGACCCTCTAATTGAAAAATTTTTAAATCTTAGGATTTCTGTACTGTTGTATCTGCTGTTGGCATTATTGACTTTGGTCCATTTGCCTTGCAGATTTCTCTGACTCCAGTCTTTACTGGTGGTTTACAGATAATGTATCAGTGCTTTGACAGTTATTTTGGACAACCTCTAGATACTGTTTTTATTTTTTTCTTCTGAGGTAGGGTCTTGGTATGTGTAGTTCAGGCTGGCCTTGAACTCACTATATAACACAGGCTGGCCTCCAAGTCAAGGTGATCCTCATGCCTCAGCCTTCCAACTGCTGGGATTACAGGTATGCTGACAGAACTTCTTGACCACAGTCTTCAGAACAAAGTCCCAAAGCCATCCACTGTGTGTGATGATTTAGCTTCCATCCTCTGCATCTAAAATGGTAACAGCAATTTTTAAGAGAGTGAAGAAAATTAAGTCACTTAGATCATTTTCTATATGACCATGGTCTCTAATGGAACTGGTTAGAGGTTGAAAAAGGATATCCTCATTGTTTAGAAGTAGGCACTGAAGTACATAGGGATGAAGGAATCATGACTTAATACAATTTACTTTCAAGTGGTTAAAAAAAAAGTGATGTATAGAGAAAAAGCAAATGGGAGGAAATGTTCCCAGGTAAATTCAATTGAATAGTTATGTAGATGTTTTCTGTGTGGTTCCCCCCCCCCTTTTACAACTTCAGCATACATTTTAAAAACAAAAACTATCCCTTTGACATCTAATATACTTAAAAAGTGCTAAGACTAGTTGAAGATTTTGCGTAAGACTGAAGCCTCTATACTTTGTTGAGCATTTGGGCTTATGGGCTGTGACCTTATTATTGGACAGTGATACAGGAAAAAATGTGTTTTAGCAAGAAACTGACCACCAGTCAGGTCACTATCACTACTTGATAATTTTTGTTTGGGCTTCTTGTAAGAAACAATCTAATTCCAGTTCTTTCTGGAGTAAGGCAAAATAGAAATAAACTGTGTGGAATGCTTAAAGTAGATCCTCAAAATTACTCAAAACAGAAATAAGTTTAAGGTGGGTGGTCTGAAAAATGTGATTCAAAATTCTCATTTGATTTCTCTTTTTAGGAGGAGCTCTTGGATATAAAAGAACGCCCCCATTCCAAACAGAGGCCTTCATGCCTCTCAGAAAAGTACGACAGGTATGGCTGTCATTTTGAGTCATTTACTTCTGGTTAATTTTTTTGTTATACCACACTTGGTAAATTAAGAATTACATTGTTTTGAAGCTTTTTTTTTTTTTTGGTAGAATTATAAGTGAGAGAGGGATTTCAGGAGGTAATAACATACACTTGAACTAACCATAGTGAAACTAAAACTAGAAGATGCCTTAGTCAAAATTACATAAAAAGCAAAACAAAGGCTGGAACCTAGGAATCCTCACCAGCATCTTTTGTCCAGACCTTATGGTCCTTGTACTGTACTTTGAGAGTATTTCAAGGGCCAGTTTCAGCTATTCTGATCAAGGGGGCTTTAAACTCTTTACCTGTTTCCCCAGCCCTCCCATCCTGTCCTGTCCTCTTTGTATCCCCCTAACCCCCCACAAAGAATCTCTGAGCCATTTAGATAAGCCTTATGGCATCTTAGGTTTCTTTACAAAAGATAAAATATTTTGGTTTGAAGAGACTGTCTCTAAAATGGTCTGAAATTTTCCTACAATAAACCTATATTGTACTTTTTAATGGTCATTCTTGAATATCAAGGTAGATGGTTGATAAATTTAACATATAAAGTATGTTTAATTTTCTGGTTGAATAGGACAAACTTTTAAAAACTTGAAACTGTTCACAAGGTTTGTTAAACCTAGATGCTTTAGGGCTGGGGATGTAGCTCAGTGGCATAAGCACTTGCTTGGCAAGTACAGCGTCTGGAGTTTGATTCCTGGTACCAAATAAACAAACAAACAAACAAACGTAAGATGCTTTACCACATTCCCCCATGAAGATGATATTGAAATAATGACTTATGATTAGATAGGATTTTTTCTTGGGTCTTAGATAAGCTAGTTATTTTTAATGCTTCAGGTTGTAATTTATTGTTACTTCTTGGCAAAGATAGCTATGAGCAGACAGATTTTATTCTGAAGTAGAAACATTGTGCCTACTGATAATTGCAGCATGTCCTTCTGGTGAAAGTCAAAGACTTACCAGTCTGGTAAACTGGGTGGTCAATATTTATGGACTTTGTGTAGAACAGGCATAGTTATTATAATCTATATGTGCTCCAAGGATTGTTGTCTGAGTATTTCATTTATGTACTGACCATTTTCAAGTTGCGATTGGTGTTAACTGATTGGCAACAAAGTATTACTGAATTGTTTTTGTCTTAAAAGACAACCATTCTGAAGGCAGCTGAGTTGTTTTACATTAGAAAGAGGTTTCTATAGCTTTTCACTTAAAAAGGTTTAAATAGGGGCTGGGGATTTAGCTCAGTGGCATAAATGCCTGCCTTGCAAGTGTGCTGTCGTGAGTTTGATCCCCGGTACCGATAAAAAAAAAAAGTGGTATCAAAAAGGTTTAAATATTAGACTACCTATGTAGTTTATGGCTGCAAATGCTAACAGTTGGTACCTTTTGACCTATAGCGATGGTGTCTGGGACCCTGAGAAATGGCATGCCTCTCTCTACCCTGCTTCAGGGCGGAGCTCACCAGTGGAAAATCTAAAGAAAGAGTTGGATACAGATCGACCTTCCCTGGTGCGCAGGATAGTAGGTGAGCACAGAGTTACTCAAAACGGGGGGAGCAGTAATTTTGGGAACATGGTTTTATTCTTTTGTGACAGGTTTTTGCATTAGGGGAAAATGTCATCAGGAAACTGATTAACCAGTTAGGTATTTCCTGATTTGCAGGGTGAAGTAGACTATGTTAGTCTGTGTACTTTTGAGTTAAAAGTACTGATGTCTTTCATTAATATATCTGAGTTAGATGTGGTAGGTAACATAAGGGTCTTCTAGAAGTCTTGTCATATTTCCTTTCATACAAGAGTAGTCCTCAGGTATAAATACAAATCACTTCTGGCAATTGTTAATTCATAATGAATTATGAGTAGAATACAGAATTTGGAAATGATGTGGAACTGGAATAAAGTTCAGTCTTCTATACGTGTACCCTTTAAGTTAGGAAAGCTATTTAAGGGTAAAATGGAGGCCTGAAAATACAAAAACATATCAGGGAACTTGTTGCAAAATGTCCTTTTGAAACTGGGTGGGCATCTGCAATCTTAACTACTTGAGAGGCCAAGCAGGCTAGGAGGATCAAAATCAGCCTGGGCACTTAGACCCTGTCTCAAAAAAATTTTGAAGTTGTAGCTCAGTGCAAAGCTCTGGGTTTACTCCCCAGTACTGAGGTGGTGGGTGACAAAACAAAAGTAGTCTTTTTGTGATAAGAAAAGGACCTATCATAAAAACTTGAAACTGAGCGAAAAAAATAGGTTTGACTAGTTTGAGATGTAAGATTCTTCTACACAGTCTATCTGTGTATTTAGTGCAATAGAATCCTTCAAAGAATTTATTCTAACAGAGTCGCTAAAAATATGTTTACTTTATTAAAATGATGACAACTGAGCAGGGAATATAGCGCAGTGGCACAGTGCTTGCCTGGCCAGCACGAGGCATTGAGTTTGATTTCCCATACCGGAGGGGCAGGAATTTAGCTCAGCAACACAAGTGCTTGCCTGACAAGTGTGAGGTCATGAGTTTGATCCTTGGAATAAAAAAAAAAAAGTGAAAATTTGGAAGCTAAATTTTCATCACTGAAAATGGTTTGAACAAACTTTGATATACCAATATGTAGGAATATTACATTATCTAGGTATGAAACTATATTTCAAATATGTTTATTGTGAGCCAGGGGTATAGCTAAGTGGCACAGCGCCTATCTGGCAAGTGCAAGGTCCTGAGTTTAATTCTTAGTACCAAAGAAAAATGTTTATTAAATGACATTCATTCCTGGGGATTTAGTTCAGTGGCTCAAGCGCTTGTCTGGTAAGTGCGAGGTCATGAGTTTGATCTCTGGTTCAAAAAAGTAAATAAATAAATGACATTCATGATGGAGTTATTCAAGACCAAGTACATTGTATCTTATTTCTTAAAACACCCGAGACTGCACAGAACTTTCTGAAAGGCATATACTAAAACATTCCAATAGCCATTTTCAGTAAGAAGATTAAAGCGGCTTTTTCTCGCTTCAGCTAATCTTCAGTTTTCTGCTTTTTCTAGGAAGGATTTTTGTAATGTGGTGACATGTTTTCCTTATACTTTTTCTTACAGTAGCCTGCACATTCAGCGTACAATTTAATGTATCAATATGTATATACATATGTGAAACTGTTACCACAATCAAAATAAGTGTATTTCCATCACCTATAAAAGTTCCCTGCCTTTACCACTACCTCATGTTCCACAAATTCCCCACCCCCAAGTGCTGAACTGATTTCTATCACTGTACATCAATTTGTATTTCCTAGAATTATATGTAAATGGAATTATTATACCATGTACTCTTCATGCATAGCTTCTTGCACTCAATAATGAAAGATTCATCCATGTTGAATGAATAAATAATGTATTTCTTTTTGTTGCCCAGTAGTATCCCACTGTATGGGTTCACTGCAGTTTATTTATCCATTGAGGGACATTTTAGGTTGTTTCTAGTTTTGAACTGTTAACAACAAAAGGTGCTATGAACATTTGTGTACAAGCCTCTATGAACATGTGTTTCCTATCTCTTCTGTCTCTGGGAATAGAATATCTGTGTCATATAGTTGGTGTACATTTAATGTTTTGAAGAACTGGCAAAGTTGTACCATTTTATACTTCCACCAGCAGTATATAAGAGTTCTATTTGCGGGGCTGGGGATTTAGCTCAGTGGCTTAAGCGCCTGCCTGGCAAGCACGAGGTCGTGAGTTTGATCCCCGGTACCAAAAAAAAGAGTTCTGCTTGCTCCATCTCCTTGTCAGCGCTTGGAATGGTCAGTCTTTTTGAGACAGAGTCTCACTGTGCAGTTCAGGCTGACCTTTGGTTCACCTTGTAGCCTAGGCTGGTCTCAAACTTGCCATGATCTTTCTGCTTCAGTCTCCTGAGTGCTGAGAGGGGGTCAGTCTTTTTCATTTTAGCCATTCTAATAAGTGTGTAGTGGTATCACATGGTTTAATTTGCATTTCCCTAGTAACTAATGATATCAAGTATGTTTTCATATGCTTGCTATCCATATGGCCTCTTTGCTAAACTATATTTTCAAACCATTTGTCCATTTTTAATTTTTTTAAAAAGAAGTCTTTAAAGAGATTTTTTTTTTTTTTTTTGGTACCGGGGATTGAACTCACAACTTCGCGCTTGCCAGGCAGGCGCTTAAGCCAGTAAGCTAAATCCCCAGCCCTAAAGAGATTTTTATATGTTCTGTATATATAGATCCTTTGTGAGAAATATGCTTTGAAATACTTTATCCTATTCTGTGACTTTTTGTGGGGGAGGGGTACAGGGGCTCGAGCTTGCCGGGCAGGCACTTTTGCCACTGAGCCAAATTCCCAGCCCTATCTGTGGCTTATCTTTGCATTCTCTAAACAGTGTCACTCAAATAACAAAAGTTCTACATTTTTATCAAGCCCTGTTTATTGGTTTTTAAAAATGAATTCTCTCTTTGTTGTCATGGCTGAAAAAACTGTGATCCAATGCCACAAATATTTCATCTTACATTTTCTTCTGTAACATCTTATAGTTTTAGGTTTTTACCTTTAGATTTGTGATGCATTTTGAATTAACTTTTATATGTGATACAAGGTTTAAAGTTCATGTTTTTAGTATATTATATCCATTTGTTCAGCATTGTTTAGAAACACTTTAATCTCTTAAATAGTTCTTTTCTCAACTATTGACACCTGTTGTAGTTTATTAGTGGACGAACATTTGCTGATAATTACATAGATAAGGCTTTAGTCAAAATAAAGGCACTACAGAGACTAATCACAGAAAATAATTTTTCGTTTTGTTTTGTTTTTTTGGTACCGGGGATTGAACTCATGACCTTGCGCTTGCCAGGCAGGCACTTAAAGAAAATAATTTTTCATAAAATAAATTTACAAAGTTTTTTTTATAATTTTTGCTTCAGAAAGAAAGTGGAAGGGCTGGGGACTTAGCTCAGCAGCTCAAGCAGTTGTCTGGTAAGTGTGAGGTCATGATTTTGATTCCCAGTACCAAAAAAAAAAAAAGGTGAGAAAAAACAAAATGGAAGTTTTAGTCTGGTCTAAATATGTAATATGTATGTTACTCTAAATCTGTTGGTAAGCCCATTGTTACTGGTGAGATTTTATCAGCTCTCTCCCTCCTCTTACCCTTGTGGGTATGTCACCTAGAGAAGAAAAATTCCCTTATTGGTTTGATTAACTTTCTCTTTCCCACATCTTTCCAGATCCACGAGAACGTGTGAAAGAAGATGACTTGGATGTTGTTCTCAGCCCACAGAGACGGAGCTTTGGAGGGGGCTGTCATGTAACAGCTGCTGTTAGCTCCCGCCGCTCGGGAAGTCCATTGGAAAAGGACAGTGATGGGCTTCGCCTGCTGGGTGGACGAAGAATTGGCAGTGGAAGAATAATCTCTGCCCGGAACTTTGAAAAGGATCACCGTCTTAGTGATAAGGACCTGCGGGACTTGAGAGACAGAGACAGAGACCGAGACCGAGAGAGGGACTACAAGGATAAGCGTTTCAGGGTTTGTCTTCTAGATTCTTTGGTACTTCTCATGTTTGAGGACTTAGACTCACTTCATTTAGATTTGGTTGCTTTGAGAACCTCAGTGAACACACCCCACTCTTAAACCGCACCAGAAGGCCAAGCCAGGTGGTACATACCTGTAATCCCAGCACTCAGGAAGCTGAGGCAGGATGGTTGCCATAAGTTTGAGGCCAACTTGGGCTACATAGTGAACTCAAGGATAGTCTGAACTCCAGAGGAAGACCCTGTTTACAACCAAGATTTTTTTGGGGGGGCGGGGGGGTACCGGGGATTGAACTCATGACCTCGCGCTTGCCAGGCAGGCGCTTAAGCCACTGAGCTAAATCCCCAGCCCAGAGGAAGACCCTGTCTCAAAAAAAAAAAACCCCACACACACGGAGAGCTGGGTGGGCCAAAGGACGTGGTGATGTGCTTCAAGTCTGTAACAGTATTTTCATTTCATCATTGAATATTACCTAACTCATTAATATCCTGATAAAATGGATTGTATTTATTTATTTTTCTTCTTGTACTTTTCTAGAGGGAATTTGGGGATAGTAAGCGTGTCTTTGGTGAGCGTAGAAGAAATGATTCATACACTGAAGAAGAACCAGAATGGTTCTCAGCTGGACCCACAAGTCAGTCTGAAACCATTGAACTGACTGGCTTTGATGATAAGATACTAGAAGAAGACCACAAAGGCAGAAAAAGAACAAGGCGACGGACAACCTCTGTAAAGGAAGGTCAGCACAAATATTGGGAGGGAATTTCTTTGGTTTAAAATAAGATGTGATTATCCCTGGTTTAATTGCACACTGAGAAATGAGCACCAGTTACTAGTAAGTGGCAAGTTTTTAATGTTGCAATTTGATTTGGAAACTGCTTCCTGTTGGGTGTGGTGGCACATGCCCGAAATCCCAGCACTTCAAGAGGCTGAGGTAAAGAGGATCCATGAGTTCAAGGCCAGCCTCACTATATAGCAAGACACCCCACACACATCAGTTGAAACTGCTTCCTAAGTGAGAAGTCACAGGTACTGTATACATACTATAGATACTACAGTATCTCAACTACTTCTGCCTGCGTGAAATAGAAGTGTCATATTACCCTGTGAGAGCACTGTGTATACAAGTGTTTCCCAAGAGTGAGAAATACAAAGATAAAAGACTAATCACATTTATTGAACAATTATGTACTAGACATACTAGTGTGTTTTGGGGGGTTTTTTTGGTGTTTTTTTTTTTTTTTTTTTTATACCGGGGATTGAACTTATAACCTTGCACTTGCCAGGCAGGTGCTTGTGCTGCTGAGCTAAACCCTTGGCCCCTGTGCTATCTCTGTATAGTAATTATAATAACCGTATTCAGGATTTTTGTGTCCATTTCATAGACAAGCAAATGAAGGCTTATTGGGCTTATGTGACTTGTCACCGAGGAAATGGTGAAATTGGGAGTTAGATACTTATGGGTTTGAAAGCCCTTTTCCTTCACCATGGTGATAGACCATCAAGGTCAGTTTATTTGACTGGCCCTCTCTCTCTTGAACTTAGTCTTCTCTTCAGTTAAGTGACCTGGCTCTGAATTGAGCAGACCTGGCTGATGGTCTTGGGAAGAAGCAGTGCAGGGCATGGTGAAGAGCCAGGTGGGCCATACTGGGTTAGAGTACTGGGGCTGCTGCTAAGGAAAAGAACAATCTTTGACAAAGCTTAGTGGATGGGCTTAGTTCTTTGTAAGATGAAAATGGTGCCTGCCTTATCCTTCACATGTGTTCCATTGCTGAACTTTTCAGTGGAATCTGTGAATTTTAGATTCATTCTACTAGTTACCAAAAGTACCTAGCTGTCCTAGTTACTGTGTAAAATAAACAAGTACCTTGTATCTTGCCTGAAAGAGTGAAAGGTGATGCAAAAACTTTAACAGTTGATGTTCATCACAGGGGAGCAGGTATTGTGAAGGCCTTCAGTCTATTTCTGTGTCTATATTACAGCTTTTTGCCTGGGCTTTCTATGTAGCACCTCGGTTGGGCTCACACTAATGCTGGGAGGACAGCAGTGAGCAAACAATACAGCGCCTGTGTGCATGAATTAATAACACATTGAGCACCCATTTTACAGTGCCCAGTGCCAGATGAGGTACATACAATAATCAGTAAAAAACATTGAGTATGTATTATTTATGACTAGGGAAAAAATATAGAAGGGAAAAATGGTTAAAACCTCCATTGATTTAAAAAAAAAAAAAAAACCTCTCCAAAAAAGTGCTTATTTTACAGTATAATAAAACTTGCTCTTTATCTTTACCTGCTCCCCTGCCTTGAAATCAGAATAAATGACCAGCTGTCTTGTCTTTTTTTTGGGGGGAGGGTACCGAGGATTGATCTCACGACCTCACACTTGCCAGGCGCAGGCACTTGTGCCACTGAGCCAAATCCCTAGGCCATGACCAGCTGTCTTATCTGTCTGCTAGTGCATGTTCCTATGCTC